>VANL01000421.1:0-35146 GCA_006352455.1 Brachionus sp. 'Tiscar' | reverse complement strand
GAGGTCTAACAAATGCCACGTAAAGCTTACTGAACGTACCAATTGACCATGACTTGAACGCTTTAGATAATTGTCCCTTTTAATTAATTGAAAAATTGAAAAAAAATTTTTCCTTAATGGGTTAAATCAAGTTAACATGTCTAACCCTATGGACCTCACATAATTAACGGCCAGAGGTAATTTCAATATTTAAATCATATATTTTTAACATTAAGACACTCAATCTAAAGAGTTACATAAATATTGCATGATACAAGTAAGTCTAAAAATTTGAAATCGGTAAAGGGAAAAATTTCAAAATGGTTTTTTAAAAAAGCTAAAACAAGCAGCTTTAAAATGTGCTTTTAAACTAATGTCTGGTTAACTAAATTTATTATTAATAAATAAATCAAAATAATCATGAATTAAATTTAAAAAAGAAAAAAAGTTTAAATTTTTTTAATTAAATTATACCAGGGTAAAAGTTTCATATGGTTAACTTGCTCCACATCATTATCAAAATGAGCTTAAGTTTTTTTAAGATATTCATATCATCATAAAAATTAATTTCTACAAAAAATTTGATCATCTGATCATCGAGATTGTTGACTCAGTTCCTGAAGATTCGACAAGAAACATTATCTTAACATAACTGTTAAATTTCAAGCAATTCAAGTTAACCTTCAGAAAATATTCGGAAGTTTTTGGTTCTCTCTTCTAATCATCATGATCAAAATAAGCTTCTGTAGTAAATATTTTCTATTATCTGATTTGTTATCAATGTTTTTTAAATAAAATTGATATTTGTTTTAACCTATATCAAAATTTTCAAAATCAGACTGAATTAAAAATTCATATATTTTAATTAAAGAGACAGAATCCTATACCATTGCTACAATTTGATGTTGATTCATTCAAAGAGCCCGAAATAAATCGAGCTGTCAGAATTGCAAACCAAATGTTAAAAACTAACCTTGCAAAAAGTGCTATGGAAATGTTTTTTCTAGATCCAAAAAATTGGCCACAACATATTAAGCAAATTAAAATTGTTTATAAGCCTCAACCAAGAAATGAAAAAAAATACATTTTAGGTTGGGTTGAAAACAAGTTTATGAGTACAATCTTCATTAATGAAATTTTTAAAAAAAGATTAGAAATATTGAGATTAAACGAATCTGTAAACATCAAAGAAATAGAAATTATTACGTTTTTTCTTTCTGTCATAATTATTCATGAACTTGCTCATCTTTTGTTCAGATGGGCTGGCTTTGACTCATCGCCATCAAAATTCTCAGATTCTGGCTCGTTTTTGGAAAGAAAACTTTTTGATGGTGTCGTTAATATTTTAACTCATCCAAAATCAGAGTGGACTCCCAATTCTGAACATTATGGTGAGAATATTAATGGAAAAAAAATATAAAAACAAAGTATAAAAAAGAATTTTATAAGGGATTCGAGTTAAAGGACCCAAAACCAAAAAAAATTGTGAAAAAATAATTTCCTATGAATCATACATTCGAAAAGTTTGCAATTTTGAATTCGAAGATAATCTGAATTTATATATATCTCCAGAGATTGAAGAACAACCAGTGGAAAAAAAAAATACTTTAGTACTAAAAAGCTATGGAGAAAATGATGTCAATTATTCTGATGAGAACCCTGACAATCAAGAAGATTGGGTCGACAATTTATTCCAAAAGTGTTGTTTTGTCAAATAAAATGATAATTTGATGAAAAAAATTTAATCAAAAATTTTGAAATTTTATTTAAACAAAAAAAAATTAAAATATAATTTATTTAAGTTATTGTTTTCTTAAATATAAGTTAATTTACAAAAAATTTATTAGAAAATAATCACTGAAAAATTTTTCTTTAATCAGATAGCCATTTTAAATATGTAAATTACAAAAATCTTTTTTCTTAAAAAAAATTTAATTCTGTGGTGAAATTTTCTAAAATTTTATCAATAAATATCAAATATTCGTTCTTCGAAAAGCTAATTTACAAAAAATTTAAATCTTTTATTGATAAATAACCCTCAAAAAATATTCTTTTTAATCGAACAGTTCTTTTACTAATAATTCATCATTCAAATCTTTTTCATCAATCTCATAGTCTTCTTCATTTATTAAATTGCTTTCTTTACCGCTTCCATGACTATCATTCAAATGAGTAAACCAACGAGACTCCGTTTCCGATTTTATAAGTGCTGTTCTTGACATTACATTTAGCTATAAAAGTCAAATTATTAGAAAATAAGTTTTCTTCTTTACTCTAAATTTTACTTGATTTGTTTTTTCTTTTCTAATTTTGTGAAGTTGTTTAATATTTTCAATTTTTTCAGCTTTTTTTTGAAGTTTTATCATTTCATCCATTTGGCTCATTACTTCAATTTGTCTTAAAAATGCTTCGGTTTCTTCAAATCAGATAAAAAATTAATCAATTTTTTTTTACTAATTAATATTTACTTGGATCTGGCTGAACGGGTTTTTTTGAATTGTCAATTTCTTAAAAAATTTAATCTTAGTTTATTCTTTTTTTTAAATGGAATCGAAAAATTCAAGAAAAAAATTTTAAAAAAATAATTTTTTTTGAAGATGATTTGCTAAAGATCATCCAGATCATTTGTGTTATTATTTTCTTGAATTCACTTTATCATTTTATTCAAAGATTACTTATGGGTTTAAGGTTATTTGGTTTGATAAGCTGAGAAATTTCTTTTGAATACAAGCTAGATTCAATGTGAGGTGATAAAGTCAATGTTTTCCAGAACTGAATTGCTTGTTCAGTCTGATTTGAAACTGAAGACTCAAAAACAGTTTTAAATGGACCTTTTCTAGTGTCTATTTCAACTACTACCACCGATGAAGCTCCATTAGGTGCAATCATTTTAGCTAGAAATTTAAAAAAATTATAATTTCTACTTGAAAAAAATTAAGCAGTAACCATGGTATTTTTTCAAAATACTAACGCTCAAAATATAATACACAGTTTAAGTATCTATGGAAATGCTTAGACTTTTTTCTATTTTTCCTTTTGTATTAAACTAACTATTAAATCTTAGTTAAAATTTTATGTAATTTTTAAATGATAAATAAAAGATATTTTTAATAATTAATAAATACTAGAATTTTAGAGAATGCAAGATACAACAGTCTCGCTGGCTCCTGTAGAAGGTACCCGGCCTTCTCATTTTAGCCACATATATTCTGGAAAATTTAAAGATCTGAAGCCAGACATTAGAACCGTAATTTAACTAACAAAAAAAATTATTAAAAAAAAATTTTTTTTTACAAGGCTGGCATTTTGACGTATGCTCCTGGCGAAAATGTTGATACGGTTCTACGTCAGCATTTAAATTCAGCCCCACACAAGAACATTTCGCCAAGTATTAACAAATTTAGAGATTTTAATTACCCAGATGTTGGCCAAATTCGCTTTCATTACGGCCATGCTAATGATCCAAAACACTTTGAAAAAATGACCCATGGTATTCACACTGAAAAAAACTATGTAATATATGAAAAAGTTTTAATATTTTTTCCAAATTAGTCTTTCTTAATTTAGAATTCAAAAGACTGTGTTAATCCTCCAATTCCAACTAGATTTAACCATGTACGCAGTCAAATGAAAGAGTCAATTTACAAGAGCTCAAAATCGGCTCCTTTAGGAAAAGTTCCAAAAGGTGTTTTGCCGGATAAAATAGATTCCGTTTCAACTACTTTCGGAGCATCAACAAACAAATCTGAATCTGCTAAAGAATTGATTAATCCTGACAAGCCTAGATTCCTTGTTGAACTAGAGTCTAGTGACAAACATGAAATGTATGTTTTTTCCCATGGCGACTATGAGCCAGGTGAGCAAAAAGATCGTCTTTTTTCCAATTCGTTTGATAGATATAAGCGATTTGGCCTGACTACTCCTGTTTATCATGATGGCCGAATGACAAAACAATCAATAAATTGGCTTCCGACTAAGCTCTTAGATAAAAGAACCCAAAGCGAGTCAGCTTTGCTCGAAGATTTTAGAGAGAAGCATACCAGCCAGGTTGGCAAGCCATTGGATCCGAACAAAGAAACTAGATCAGTTGGCCAAGACCATGTATTCGGTTTAACTAATTTAGGAGATCATTTTACTGCAGGAGATATAATACACGGAAGAAATGAAGATAAATTGATGAAAGGTAAAGATCGAGAACGAACCTATGTTGCTGTTCTACGTTCTCATTTGGCTCGTTTTAACATTGTTAAATTTAAAACTCTTGTTGATGCCTTCAAATTTTATGACAAAGTAATCCTAATTTTATAAAACTTTAATCGTTAAATTAAATCCAACAATATATTTGAATTTAAAACACTAATTTGTTTATATAAGATCTTAGGAAAGTCAAATTTATAAGTTTTTCCTCTTTATTTCTGATCTAATTCCTATTTAAAAAAAAAAAAGATAATGCTGGTTTAATATTTTATGCTATACATGACATAACTATAAATATATAATTAGCTTACTATATTTTTTCATCAAAAAATTATTGATAAACAAAAGAAACTTAAGCTTTATAAAAAACATTTATCTTTCATTTAGTCTTCTTTTACGACTTTTTCATTTGTTAAATTGATAGTCAAGCTTAATTTCAATTTATTTAGGGTTTATATTTGTTGTAACAGAAAAATAAATTATCTCTCTGTAGTAGTAATAGTAGTATTAGTAGTATTAAGTACTGCAACTCGGAGTTAGTCGAAGCAAAGCCTTAATGAGTTATAGCAGTCGATTCATCTTGTTTTGTCATCCAAGCGTCAATCTTAGCTTTAACACTAGATGGGTTTTTTAGACCCCTTTTTGAAAATTTTAAACTTGAATATTATCTCAAAGATATAAAATTTTAAGAAATTACTCAAAAAAACTAAAAATAAAATTGTTAAAATTTAAAAAAAAAATTTTAATTTTTTAGATAAATTCTATTTATTATTCTTGAAATTTTAATTTGAAACTTTTGTAATAAATCAGTCGGGCTTTCTAGTGTTAAAGATGTTTAGACTAGTTGCACTAACAATTTCCTCAGGCAATTTATTCCAAACACTGACAACTCTGTTTGTAAAATAATCAAATCTCTAACTAAAATTTCTTACTCTTTCTTGAACCAAGTTTTAGAGTTTCTTCTAAGATTATATCTTTTACTGTCAGGCATAATGTTTAAGCTGTAGTTTAAACATTTAGTGAAATTCACTATCTCCATATTGTTCACTAGTTTGGATTAGATCTCCAAGTAGCCTTCTTGTTTTTAGACTTGGTAATTTAAGTCTAGATAGCTGCTGTTACTCCAAATTTGCAAGCTCAGGTACTAACCGCATCGCCCTACGTTGCACTTTTTATATCTCATCTATATATTTTTCTAAGTAAAGACACCATGAGCTGATGGCATATTCCAAATGAGGTCTGACAAATAAACAGTATTGTAGTCTTACTATTTTTGTTCCCAATAAACGGTTTTCTCTTACAGTCACATTTTTTATTTGAGTGTCCCATTTCAAGGCACTTTGGATACAAATACCTGAGTCTTTTTCGCAAACAGATTTTCTGAGCCGTTTTGAATCGATAGTGTAATCAAATTTTGTGTTCATGTTGCCAATATGTAAAACTTTGCATTTATCAATATTCAGTGATGCTGACCATCTACATCTGTTTTCTAAATATGTATTGTTAATCTTTATTTTCTTAAACATGTCTTGATATTTTCGAAAAAAATTATTGTCCTTGTTCTAGCACTAATATTTTAGTCTCTCAAAATATTATCAATTTTGTTTTTATTTAATGATTTATTTATTTATTTAATTAAGGTATTGTCCCTTGGACAAGTTGAAATAAAAATAATAGAAAGTTTAATATCCATTTTACAATAAAGTAAAAAATTCAGTTTGTTATACACAAAAAAATGATTAAGATTATTCAACATACAATATTCTATTAAATAAAAATAGTATTTTATCGAGTCAGTTGGTCCAGAGTTGCTACATTAGAGGGACCATTCAATCAAAAGAACACTGAATGCTAAATCGTATTCAGTACAATTTAGATGAGTCAGATCTTCTACTTTTGATAACTGTTTAATAAAAGAAGTATTCTCATTATTAAATATCTTTGTTTTTAAATAAGTCAATTGTTTTTGATTCTATTACTTCATTTGTAAATTTGTTCCAATCACTAACAACTCTGTTAGTAAAAAATTTATACTTCAATAAACAATTTTCTGTAAGTTATCTTCTTAATCTGTATCGATTACCTCTTGTATTATATGAATTGAATTTATACCTTCCAATTGTTCGCTATACCAACTTATCTCATCAAGTTCATTCATGAATTTGTACATTTGTATTAGATCACCGCGTCTCCTTCTTGTCGAAAGTGTTGTTAGGTTCAGTCTTTAGAGTCTTTCAATATAGCTTAGCTCACCAAATCCTTTAATATTTCGTGTAGCTCTTCTCTGTACTCTCTCAAGTGTATCAATATCTTTCTACAGGTATGAATTCCAAACTGAGACCGCATATTCAAGATGGGGTCGAACGAGACTTGTGTACATTATTTGAGATTCATCCACCATTCTCTGCACTAATAATATTTATATTTAGTATTAGTAGTAGTTTTTACTGTAGATGGCTAGCCAGCGAGTATGCTGACACGGCACACTAAGAAAGTTGATGTGATTGATTGCTGCTCAAATATTCTTTTTTTCAAGAAGCTTATTTAAGTGTCATCAGAATGATCTTTTTTTTAAATTATTTTTTGTTTATTTAAATAAAAAAATTTTTTATAAAAAAGTTTTCTTTTTTTAAAATATTTAGTTAATTAGTAAATTAGAAAAAAATCATTCTGATGACACTTAAAAAAGCTTCTAGACAAATTTTTTTCGAGAATTTTTGATCGCCAAAAAACCGTTCGCCAAATGAACCGGTAAGGTCTGCTCGCGTCCAACACTATTTTTAAATTTTAATCAGAGTTGGTCTAAATTCAAAGTCTTTTCTTTTAAAAATTGTCTTTAAATTTTATTTAGTAAATTTTGAAAATTATTATTCAACCTAAAAGCACAGCAAATCCCAAACAAGTCTTAGTATGGGGCCACCATCTATTATCCAGATTAAAATTAAAATTAAAAATTTTCAGCTTTTTTTATGTATGAAATCTTTCTTTAACGTGAAAATTAAATTGTCTTTTTTTCCAAAAATTAAATAATAAAATAAAATTTTAGCTTTGTTAAAATATTAAAAAATCGTTGGATTTAGTTGCAGACTTTTATTTCCATGAACTTATTAATATTTTTAGGACAAAGATGGTTATGTAACTCTCGAGGATTTAAAGTTTGTGGCTACTCATAGTGGTTTTCCAGCCAATAATGATCTTTTGAATAGCTTGCTCAAAGATTGTGACTTTGATTGCGATGGAAAAATAAACTTTCTCGAATTTTCAAACTTTTTATGCTTTAAAGATTCTATGAAAACAGGAATTGAAACTAAACCTACAGGTATTGTTTAAGTTTAATTTATTACATTTTCTTATAATTTAATTATTAAATTTATTTATAAATTTTTAAAAAATAATTTCAGAGCAAAATTGATATTGATTTTTTTGTTTAGGGTTAAAAAAATTGTCTATACAATTTTATTAGTTATATAATTTGAAATTTTCTTGATTAAAAATTTAATTAAGATTTTTGAAAAAGTTTTTTTTTCGAAAATATTTTTTTTATTAAAATAAATTGTTAAAAATTTCTAAGGTGAAACGCCTGAAAATGAGCTAAAAGACAACGAAGGTCGCACTTTGCTAAAAGAAAAAGATTTAGTTCACAAAAATAATATAGCTGTAAATGAATTAGTCCCAAGATTGTTGTCCAAACAAATTGATGATAGAGCAACTAGCTGGGAGACTACTTATGATGTAATAAATAAAGCTCCGTTTAGGCCAGAGCCTTTAAGTATTTTAAGATTTTTAAGTACTTAAGATTTAAAGTAAACAAATTTAAAAGAAAAACGAGTATATGGAGTGCCCACAATTAGGAACGACATTCCTGCTCCAGAATTTAAAAAAATTCAGGACCAGACTAACTATGGAACTGATGGTACAGCATGGTCTTTGCTTTCTCCTTCAGTATTTTCCCATCATGGTATCTATGAAAAAGATGTTTTACAGCCAAGATCAAAAGAGACAATAAGACATATTATGTCTAAAGTTGGATATAACTTGAGTGATGAACAATTTGAGAATGCTTGGAATGCGGCGAAAAATTTAAATCCTTATGGTCAAGTTTCTGTTGAAGAATTTAGATGGGTATTAAATGATAACGGGAGTAACTTTTTACAAATCAAACCAACATCAGTAAATTAATTTGTTTTTATAGTAATAAAATTTTGAAATAAATGAATTTGTATTTTAATTTTTAAATCTTTTATTATCACACTTTTATTATCTTTTATTAAAAAATTAAAGTAATTTTTAAATGAATACTTTAAATGAAGTGTTAATCAGTGTCTTAAGGCATGGACACTTTCCGACAAATTCCGAAAAATATTAAAATTGCGCTGTTCGCAGACTTTCTTTGCATTAGGATCTCGTATACTTCAAATTTAAAGAGGTTCTCCTTGAAATAGAAATATACTAGAGTTTTGTAAAACATGGAGTTTTTATATTAATACAACCAAAACCTGCTAAACCACAAATAAAACGGCTGGACAAAGAAAAAACTACACCTACAGAATTAAAAGTTGTAAACAAGTTAATACAGTTATATCCAAATCCAACCTTTTTAGGATTATTAAAGTAAGACTCTAAGCTAGACTTGAGAAAAGACTGATATCGAAAATAAATCTATTAAAAAGAATTAAGAACTTCAAATAGGCTAACTCAATTAATTAAATGTAAATCTGTACAAATCATTGATAATATCACTCTTTGACTACTGTTTTATTATACTAAACGTTGGAACAGAAATAAATTAAAGAAATGAGGAAATAAATTCCAAAAAATTATTAAACGCTTTCCAATCATGACTTCAATAAAAAAAATATACACAAAATACTAAATCTTGAAACGGTTGAAGAAAGAGCAAGTAACTTGTTCGCCAAGTTTTAAGTAAAAAATCAAGAATATAGCTCATAGCTAAAGATATTTTAGACTATCTGTAATATAAAAGAAACAATCAACGCTATAAAACTTCTTTTAATCATTTAATCAATAATATTACTAACAATAACTAAATAAATTTATTTGTTAATTAATTGAATCTTTCTTTCGAACTTATAATTAAAATTCTAACATTTTTCTCTTAGAAAGAGGGTTTAAACTAAGGCTAATGTCATTCGGACATTAGCTCTGGGCAAGTTCAAATTTATTTATTAAAAAGAAAGAAAAAAAGACTTATATAAGTTATTTAATTGACATTAATCGTCAGCAGTATATTTTTTTTATTCTTTTTTCATTTATTAAGTGTCATTTTAAATTTATATCTGTTTTTCTATAAAACGACATAATCATAAGCCTTTATCGTCTCCTATAAATTAATGAATAAAATTGATTTACTGTAATAAAATAAATAAAATTTTTTAAAATAAAATTAAAAAGAAAAATTAATTTTACATTAATGTTTAATCAAAATATTTTAATAATTCTGAATCGATGTCACATTAATTTTAACTTGTGATGTCACTTTTAAATGATAGGGCAGTTTCTCATTAATGTAAATCACTCTTTGTCATCAAATTTACTTCGATATAACTTTAAAATTTTGTTAATTGGGTAGTACCTCCTAACAAGTTGGCTGAAAAGTATATTTTAATTTTATATTTTATTTTAACTAACCCGTAAATTCAGAAAAGCTCAATAAATTCCCATCATTTTTTTATTTGGTAATATTTTTTATTCAGAATCTAGATCTTAATAAATATATGTGAGATAAAAAACTGCAAAATTAAAATAATTTTACATTATTTCTTTTTCATGTTTTTTAAAGACCTTTAAAAATTGTTATATTACATGATTAATTTGGTGGCATATTTGAATTAATGAAATTAAAGAAAAATATTTTAAAATTTATTTAAATAAAAATTTTAAAAAATATTACGAAATATTAATTGTAAAGGTTAGTTAGCTTATTTTCAAGAAATATTAATTAAAAATTAAAGATTTTCAAAGTATAAATTAAATAAGCACGTCAAGTTATAGTATTAGGATGGCATTAATTAAGTTTTTTAACAAATTTATCAGCATAGCCAAAAATTGTTGGTACGGATTTTTTTTGCTCCAGCGAAATTGGACATCGATTTGGATGGCTTTTTAAATACTATTTAAGCAAGAATTACTGTTTTAAAAAATAAATTAACGTGCAAAATTAATTGAAAAAAAAATTAAATTAGGAATGATTAACAAAAAAATAAAATATCAAAATTATCGCTTTCGAAAAATCTCCCTCGAACAAAATTCACCCTATAACAAATAAAAAAAGATGCTCAATTAGTTTAAACGATGAAATGATCAAAATATTTAGAAAAAAAAATAATTAAAGTGAAACAAAAAATCAACTGTCATTTTCATTAATCGCTCAATTTTTGCTTTTTTCTATTTTGAAAATTGAATCATATTTACAAATATATGATAGACTGTTATTGACTCTTTTAATCGAAATATCTCCAAATACCTTTGAACACTTAAAAAAATTAAAATTAATTTTTAGGATTTAATAAAAAAGAGTAAATTATTAAGACTCTTGGCAAAGCAAAACCTGTTACGTTTAGCATTTAGGAAATATTTTATTTGAGCTAAAAAAGTTTCTGGATTAAAGATTTCCTTGACAGCTAAGCTTACAATAATTTATCGACACAGTCAATTTAACAAAAGAAGAACCGTACACTAGATCAAATTTAAAAAATTCTAAATTAGTTCTATAAATTGTCGGTTCTTCAAATGTTAACAAAACTAAAAACAAAAACAAATCATAGCGTGATATAAACACAAGTGCCAATTCTTAGCTTTAAAAGCTTTAGTTTTTTTTTAAAACGACTTTGATATTAATTAAAAATATTTAATTATTTCTTTATCTTAAAGTTAAAATGATTCTTTTTTAATAAGTCTAATTTGTGCATTTTTTAAAACCAAAATTGTTAAGAGCATGTACATTAAAAGAGCATGGTTCATTAAAAATAGCCCTAAAAAGATCAATAACTAGATTAGACATAAGCTACAAGCAATTTTTATTTAACCAAAAATAATACCAAAATTTCATTTTCTGATGCTTTAAAATAGAAAAATTGCTTTTAGCTAAGCTTTTCTGTTCAAGATCTCTGATTTAATATTCGTTTAGCAATAAAAATTTTTCATTACTCGACAGAGAAATAATGCGCATTTCTCTTTTATTTTAAGACTCTTCGATTTTATAAAAGTAGAGAACCTTTCAGTTTTTTAATTACTAACCAAGAAATTTGTATGCAACAAAAAAAAATTACCATTAGTTGTTTGTTAAGCTACATTCTGGGAATTCCCGATTGATGACCAGCATCTAAAATTAAAAATTAGGTTTTTGCAATTAAAAAAAATCTTGAAAAATCGAATACAAATAGATAAAATAATTTAAAAATTTTTCTTCAACACTGGAAAGCCCGAGTGTTTTTTAAATTTTTTTTTTTTTAATTTAAACTTGAATATTATCTCAAAGAAAGTAAATTTTACTTAGATATTTTTTAATTTTTTTTAGTAAAATTAATAAATTTTTGTAATTAACTAGTCGGATTTTCGAGTGTTAAGCTAAAAATTAGTCTGCAGCGAATGCCACATTTTTGTATTTAGCAACAAAATCCCTGAAATATAAGAAGATGTTTAATCTTTTTTAAAAAAATCTTTTACTAATTTTTAGCCAAACAAAATTACACAAATTAACGGTATTGTGAATTTTGGAACAAAAAAACAAGAACAAAAATTTTAAATTGTAATAATTTTTTTTCCTTTGGTCTAAAACTGGTTCTACAAAATGTATCATTTTATACATAGCATGTATCACCGATATTTGATCTCTGCAAAATAGTATATGCATTAAAAAATCATTAAAATTTAATTGCAGAGATTTTGCACAGATTAAATTTTAGGTGATACATGTTATGTATCACATGATACATTTTGTAGAACTAGTTTTAGACCAAAGGAAAAAAAGTTATTACATTTTAAAATATTTATATTTGTTTTTTTGTTCCAAAATTCACTAAGCCCAAATTAACACTAAAAAAATGTAATAATTTTTAATTTTTCTTTTTAATCTGTTAATTAAAATAAAAAAAGATTAAGATTAATTTAATTTTGTTTCAAAAAATGCTTATTTTCATGGAATAAAAATTAAAAAGAAAAGGCAACACAAAGTGTTCAAAAATCCTACCGGGTTTTGAGTGTTTATTTAATCTATTTGTATTGAATATCAAAAGATTAGGAGAATTTTAAAAAATATTACATGGCAAGGATATATACGGTGCGTATTGCAGCGGAATATTTATTGCTTGCGAATAGTTGAGAGCGGGAGATACCGGTTGTTGAGCTAGAGCAAAGTGCTGAAAGTTAGCTTGGCCTGAGTTGAATGATTGGAACACCGGCAAACCAGTTTTTATGTCAGCGATCGCGGTCCTTTTAGCTTGAGCACCAGTCTGTGCCACTGCCGTTGATCCATTTTGCTGCATAACAGAAAATATAATTCAATTCGAATTTATTTTTTTAAATATTTCGCTTTATTTTAGATAAATTAAAATTTTTTTATTCGAAGAATTTTGTAATACAAGTGTTAAACAAAGCTGAGTGTTAGACAAAAGGTAATGAGGAAGAACACAAAAAGCTTGCTTAAGTGTACAGAACATCAAGCATTTAAGTGAAAGTGGAAGCGTTTTCGATTAGCTAAAAAGGTAAAAAATCTCGGCGGTGGCAACGCCTGTATTTTTGTTTAGTTTTAGAAATTTTTTTCTTAAAAGATTAAATAACACAAAATTTTAAAATAGAATTTTTTGTGCTTAATTTGTCCGCCACAAATTTTCTTTCTATTTAAGTCATAAAGCGAAAGAAAATTTTTCATATCAATTTAAGAAAACATATTTAAAGCAAAATATTTAAAATTAAATGACAAAAAAAATTAAGAATCATATACCACAGGGATTAAGTCTTGTTCAACGGCGTCATGCGTCCTCTTTTTTCCTGGTACAACATCAACTTGATTAGCATTAACAGCAGCATTAACAGCCGTAGCAGATGCACTAGCATTCTATTATTTATCACATTTTGTTTATTTTATTTTTTTTAATTGGCTTTTTTTATTTATTCACTAAGGACTTAGGTTTTGGGCGAAACTAAAGCCACATAAGCGTAACTAGTTTTCAACGACATCTAAGGGTCACAATTAGCCTAATTAATTAAGGATCATTCTAAAAGAATAGGATTTTAAAATGATCCTTTAAGTGCCGTGCCAGCTTTGAAAAACTTATGTTCATAAAAAGCATCAAAGCTCAGACGTAAGATTTTTTTAATTATTTCTAACAGTTTGTTAATAAAGTATTCATACAAGTGTTTAGCTGAAGAATGCCCTACAAATAATTTATAAACAAAATTACCTTGTTAACTTCGCTGGTTTGTGTCTACAGGAAAAAAATTAAAAATTTCTTTACTTTTATCACTAAATTTTAAATCTTACATTTTCTTCAGTTGCTGAATTTGTTTTATTGTTTGACAAAGATGCATTTGGTGGCCGTTGATAAACCTGATGATAAACTTGATATTGAGGTAACATATATGCTTGACCATTATCTAATGCATATGGTATATGATGATCGCTAAATTCTTGATGCGTCTTTAATTAATTTAATGCATAAATTCTTAACTTGAATTTTTTAAATTTGATTAATTAGCTATCTGGTAAATTTTAATTTGCCAATCTTGAACATAGCTTAAAGAATATCATGCAATTTATAAAAAAAAGCTATTAATTTTACTATATTTTTTTTTGGATTTTTTGTTAAATTGAAACAAAAGAACTCTAATGAAGTAAAAAAACCTTAATTTTATAAAAAATTAAGAAACATTAAAAATATTGATACAATTAAAAACTTAAAACTAATTTGTATGCATTTTGGTTCTCATCTCTTCGTTTCTACTAACCAAAAAAACCATTAGGAAAAGAAAATAACTTTAGGAAGTAGAAGAAAAGAATAAAAGCGTTCAAGTTAGTCTTAAAATGTACCGCTGTACCTAAGTTTTTATAAAATTATCCTGCATAATTAAATTGAAAAACTTGATTTGTGAATTTTAAAGATAAAAAATCTTGAAATTAATTTTTTTTAGTTTTATAATTTTTTCTACCGGATGGATTATCAGCTGATGCAAAATTTATACAAAAAACCTTTTATTTTTAAATCCACAATTTCTAAAATTTCATCTCTTAAATATTTATAATTATTTTTATTTTTTATACAATATTTGCTTCAGAATTTAGTAATGCGCTAAAAAAAAAGAAATTAATCAGAAAAGAAAAATCTTTGAATAAATAATTATATGATTAATTATTTGTTGATTACTTCAACACCTTTTTTATTTAAACCAAGTATAGATTTTCTCATGCGAAAAAAAAATCAAATCGTCAAATGTTAAAAAAATTATAGAAATTTAAAATTAATAAACTTAAACTTAAATAAAAGTTTTTCATCAATTTCATTTTATTAAATAAAAAAATCTTTCTCATTCAATCCTATAGAGTAATTTAATCACCCATAAACAATAAAGATTTGCCTGAAATAAATGTTTTTTTCAACCTTTAAATAAATAAAAATTTTTATATCCACTCTAATTAAAGACTCCATTGAAAAATTATAATTTTTAATGTTCAAGTGGCATTTAAATTTAGACCAGATTAAAATCTATCATCCAACAACAACAGCTTTATATTCGACCATTAATCGAGCTTAATAAGCTTATTGCTATTTAACTAAAAATTAATTTTGTTTAAATAATATTTTTTACATTTTTTTAGATCCTTTTTTTTTAATCAATAAAAGCTAAACAAAAAGACATAAAAACATTTAAACTAAACTATTGACTAAATGTGCTAGAACATCAAAAAGCAATAAAGCAAACGAACAAAAAGCGTTCGGGGTAAAATTAGTATTTATAAAGCTAATCTAAAAGAATATTAGTTTAATTTTTATAGGTTGTTATTGTTGAACACATTGCAAAATATTCATGAGTCCTACCAAATTTGTAGTTGCAGCATTTTCGGTATTAGAAGCAAGAGCAGCAGATAAATGAAGTGTACTATTACTATTTGCATTTGACAAACTTATTGGATTATCAGCTAAATTGGACAAATTTGTGCTAATACCTGGTATCGGTGTCGATGGTTTGTAGTTAAATTTTGCCGGTATAAAGTTTAAATTTTTCGTATTGGGTCGAATATAAGGCGTTTGACCAAATCGGAACGCCAGTTGATTTATGCCCAGAAAAGGCGGCTGAATAAGGTTGAAGTTGTTAGCGTTAATGGCCGCATTTAGAGCTGCCACTTGTGCATTGTTAGTCAATTTCTGCTTTTTTAGCTGGGACACAAGGTGTTCAGGTGGATGAAAATACTTGCAGGTTTCTCGCGAGCATTTTCCTTTTATGAAATCAACACAAACAATAACTAGAGAGTTTTCGGCATCAATTGGACAATTAGGGGGAGGATGGGCGTGCTGGCACTCGGAGGCCGATTTTTGGCAAATTCCACTTTGAAAATCTTTGCATATCTGTACATTTTCAAAGCATAATGTTATAGGAAGCAAGCAATATAAGCAAATTTAAAATAAAACACAAAACACAATGGATTGGATATTTAAAAAAATAAAACAACTAAGTTTTTATATTTTAAAAAAATAAAAGAAAAGGTGCAGATCTATTAAGTCTTGAGCTTGGCTTAGGCAACAAGCTAAAAACTCAATTCTAAAACATTTAAAATAAGCATTAGAATTTGCCGCTTCTAAAACATCTACTATAACTACAGGCAAAAAATATCCAAGTGAATAAAACAAGTAAAATAGATATGTAAAACATGCATTTAGTTTGATCTAAAAAAATTTTTTTTTTTTCAAACCTCGAATAAACTTAATTTTGGCTGCTACCTTGGTAATCACTATGGTAAAAAAATAAAAATTGTATTTACCATCAAACGGTCAGTTCTTTGCTGTGGAGCAAGCAGGCCGTTTGCGGTTGCCGCTGCTGCTCCAGGGGATATATTCGTAGCTGGTCCCACCTGGTGTAACAGTGCTGACGGGTCAATATATGCTCCTTGTTGGGCTAAATTGATAGTTTGACCGGCAATCATCGGCAAAATAGCTTGTCCGTTATGATTTAACTGAAGTGCAGAATAAGCCTTTAATTAAATTATAATCAATTTATTTTTTTTACAAAAGTAATTTTATTTACTAATCCCGGATTTGTCAAAGCTGGTATTAGGTTCGCGCCAGCTGGATTTCCATGAATTTGACCAGTAGTGCTTGGATATGTCGCATACTGAGCTAGTTGTGGATTTGCGGCTAGCACAGTTTGATTCATATTTGGATTTATTTGATGTTGATTGTGTTGTTGCATCATTGCCAAAGCAACTTGTCTCAAAACTAAATTGTTTTTACCGTTTTGTAATAATTGGTCTTTTAAATGTTGTGGCGGATGTAGATATTTACAAGGTGGCTCTTTTCGTGTGCATTTACCCTTTTTATTTATTAAATAAAAAAGTTAAATTAAAACTAAAATTTTCTAGATTGCGATATGAAATAAAAATTTAGCTCAATAAAAATAAAAAATTTAATGAAACTTGCTTGAACAAAGAAATTTATGTTTTATTTATTTTTTGTTTTAGATAAGATAAGAAGTTTTTTTTCAAGTGAAGAGAACAAGTGATAAGATAACGTGCTATGAAATCTTGGTTTCTAAGAAGAAATTGTCAACTGCACTATTTTATGTATTTCTATAATATATTACTTTATTTTTCACTAGTCCCAATTGCTTGCTTAATAGGTACGGTAATTTATTTATTTTTCAATAAAAAAAATCAAAAACTCGACTCATAAAAAAATATATTTGAAAAAATATTGTTATTTTAAATAAAATAAATAGAAATTTCTCTTGAAAATATTTGGCCAGGTATAGCCAAAATGTTTTTTTAGATTCATAAATTAGTGAGCTTCAGTGAAGCGTGACTCTATTTGGTAATGAATAAGAGCACCAGGCATAAATTTCAATTCATAAATTATGAAATTTGAAATTTTCAAATCCACGATAGCACATTTATCTATAATTAATGTCTTGGCACTGTTTAGTTTAGTTTTATCTTTAAATTGAACTATAATTATAAATTTTTTTATTTATGAAAAAATTGCTCATGTGAAACTATTGTTGATACTAGCCAAACAATCAAATTTAAGTTCAAGTTTAAATTAATTTTAAGATATTAATTTATAGGAAAATTAGAGCCTTGGCCTTGCTATGTTGACCATAAATTTCATTGTATTAAAGCTTTAATTGATTTTTGACTCAAAGTTATGTTTATTTTAAAAAAGCTATCTTTTTTTTCTGTCAAATAAAATCTCAAAAAAAAAAAGCTATAGAGTGATGAAATTGAAAGCCAGCTTAATTACAGCAAAAAATTTATTAAATGGACGTAAAACTAAAGCGCAAACGCAGCTTGCTCATTAGATCTAGCTGCTATTTTAATGTCTGATTATAATAGCAACAAAATTATTAGCTATTGACTTAATTTACTTACTCGTCGTTTGTTTAGAAAAAGGTTTAATTAAGGTTTTCGTAAAACTGCTATTTTAATTTAATAAAATATTTATTCATATTCAAAAATTTATGATTTAGTGCTGTTAATCGAAGTTTTAATATTTCCTAAAAATCGACTGAAATTTTTGAAATCATATAAATTTTTTTAAGCCAGCCTTTTTCAGTTTATTTTAATATTTTAGATAAAACAGTATTTTACATAGAAAAAAAAATGTTTTTTTGCTCCAAATTGAAACGAATAGAATAAAATTTCTTTTCTAACATTTTAAAGTTTTATAAAATTAATTAAAAAAGGTAATAAAAAAAGTCAATTTAATTTTTTTAACAATTTTTTTTATTAAATTAATCATCATTTAATTTATAAGATTTTTATGGGAATGTTAGCTTAAAGTGTATTTTACTTTACCGGTCTGAATAGCCTGAAACTTGTATTCAAATCCTTTTGAAAAAGTAACTATGTGAAAAGCTTTCCATTTCTCTAATTCTAATTAATCAAATTTATAGATTTGATTATTTCTGTTTATTTTTTTCGTGATAAATTATATTTACTAAAATGAATTTAGCTAAAATCGTATTATAAAATTGAATTGTAAATATTTTTTTAGATTTTTGTATACCTATTTAAATGACTAAGATCCCATATAAATTATTCAAAATTAATAATTTCCTAATTTAATACAACTATTAATTTGATTATTAAAAAAAATTAAGTCTTTAAAATAAAATTTTGTTTAAAAAAATTTAATTTGTAACTTGTATTTAAAATCTTATGTTTAAAAATTAAAAAATTGAAACAAAAAAAATATATTATTAGAAAATAGCTAGATGAATTAAGAAGAAAAATTTTAATTAAAAAAGATATAATTAAAAATTTGAATATTCTTTTAGCATTGTAAGATTTTGGAGATGATGAAAATATCTTTAAATTTTTTTCTGCATTATTTCAGAATAACTCTCTAAAAAAACTCTCCAAAATTATTTACTAAACTAAAAAATTTTAAAAAATTAAAATTTAAAAATGTAAGACCTTTTACGGCTTTTAAAAATTGCTTCTGCTGCCTCAAAATATTCAGTTTTTGTGACTTTCTTTAAGATCAAAATAGGAAATTAAAATAATTTTTTAATCAATAAAATATTTTTTATCTTTCCAATTTTAAAGACTCAAAAAAATGAAAATCTAGTAAAAATAATTTTTTTTTTAGAAAATTTTCAATCGATTATTTTTAATTAACAACACTAAATTGACGACTGAAAATTTTTTCAACAGACACAAAAATAATAGGAAAAAAAATTATTAAAATGACTAAAATTGTTATTTATTTGATTAATTGTGAAGAGAAAAAATACCTTTAGTGAATCGTAGCAAGCAATAACCTTTCCATTTACAATTTCTACATGAGGAGGCGGATGGGCAAATTTACAGTCCGTATCAGTTCTATTACATTTATTGCGTTGAAATTCTCTGCATACCTCCAGAGTTAACCAGCGAGTATCCTTGAAATTTGGATTAAAAGCATGGATGTGTTGTGTTGGAGCAAAAGCGATCGGCTGATGCGAATGGTGAAAAAAGTGCGGTTGAGACGAATAGTGAATAGATGCGTTTGAATTGGCCGTGTTTGGCGTGTTGGTGGTCGACGGCGAAGAAGTCATCGATGACATCGGTGAAACGTTTAATGGGGTTGCAGAATTATTGCTCGGATACTGGAAATATTGCAAGCCAGCGAGTGGCATTTGCTGCACTTGTTGCTGGGGTAATTGATGCGCCATTTGGCTGTTATTCATTTCGGTTTTTCCTGAAGATGTTGAACTTGTCGGTGAAGACGATGTTGCCGATGGAGAGCTACTCAAACCTACTGAGTTGGCTTTGGATCGCTCATGTATACCTGAGCCTTCTTCTGTATTCGCTTCGCTACTGTTCAGATTAATTTGCTCGGATGATTTAGAATTTTTCAAATTTAAATTTGATATCAAATTAGACTGTACAATCACTGCTGCCAACGGTGTTACAGCATTTGACATGTTTTTTTCTAAAAAAAAATAAAGCTGAAATATTAAAAATTAATATCAATATTTTAAAAGACTTTTGAAACTAATAAAATATTTATTATTGAATTAATTGACTTAAGAAAAAAAATATTTAGTTCAATTTTAAATAATCATGCAATTTTTGAGTGGTTGTAGAACAAATTAAATATTTAATCCTGATGGTTTTAATTTAAGATTAATTTAAAATAGAATAAAAAAAAGTAATTTTTTTCTTTTCTTTTTGTGTGTGGCCTGTGTTACTAATTCTAAAATTAATTTCTTCTAGCAACGTAGATTAGTTGACAATTTTTTTTAAATATGAAAAATTCCACATGTGTTCAGCTAAATGGATAAAAAATTCAGACGCTACATATTATCTTTTAATTTTAAAATAAAACAAAATAATAAAATTTCTTTATTTAAAAGAAATAAGTTAATTTTTTCTTATGGTTTTTTAGCTAGTAGATAATTTTTAATTTAATAATTCCTATTGAAAGAGAGCAAACGAGTCATTATTTGACTGTAATGATAATCTAACATCAAATATGGATATTTTTAAAAAAAGTGAAAATCCATGTATTACTATCTATCTGTTCATTTAGAAATATGATATGTTAAAGTGAAATTTTATTTAAGCAACACCTTGGTGGAACAGAAAGCTATATTTGACAAAATTAGCATTTTTTCAACATACTGTTACCGTTTTAAAGAAAAAATTTCAAGATGAATCGCAAAATATATTAAAATTTAATTTATTTATTCACATATATTTTTAAAAATAAATATTGAATTGAAATTGATTAATAACTGTCGCTCTTAATTTTAATTAATTTTAATTTTTTGCTAGACTGCTCTTATTGCCAAGCGTGAAACCTCTTCCTTGAGCTTTTGAAGAAAAAAAAAATAAGTAATCAGTTTTGATATGAATTACCTTAGGTAACTAGTTGTCTTAACGCTTGATAACAAAACTTATTATAACATATTTTTTTTCTTTAAATCGATAATCTAACCTAGATTAATATTTTATAGATATTTTCAATTTTATCAAATAAAATCTTAAATTTTAAGAATAAATTTAGCCAATACTTCATTTAAAAAATAGGGACCCTTTTTTATATAATTTTAATTTTCAAATTAAAAAAAATCAATTTTTTAAATCACTTCCTTTTTTAACCATCTAGGAAGCCGAATAATAATTTATTAAATAGCTACACAACCTCAATTTTTACACTCTAACCTAATTTTTTTTTTCAACCAAAACAAGATCTAAATTGAAATTTTGAAATTTTGTTTATAGACTTTAGACTGATAAATAATTAATCGTAATTACAAATCAAGACTTAAAATGAAGATATACAGTTTTTATTGATAAAAATCTTCGCTTGTTGATCGTTTTACTTACAATGTTCTTAGACTAATTTGGTGCTGATAAACTGGACCAATTTTTAAATACGCAAAAACAAGATATTATATAAAACAAGATATTATATATATAAATATTTATTCAACATATTTCTAAGAAATAACAAAGAAAATCTGATGTTTGAGTCAATTCGAATTTTGAAAATATTTAAAATTCTACTAAATATTTTACTTAAATGAAAAAAATAGCTTAATCTCTTTTTCAATAATGCTTATTTCAGCAAAGTGTCTAGAATTAATTCTTTTTTAATTTTTATTTCGATTAAATATCAAAAAAAGAAATCACAGAATGAGCTCTCAATCGACTGAAACTGATATGTTTGAGCTTGACAAATCACCTGAACTAGTCCAATATGTTTAATCGATGAATAAATAGAATTTAGCCACCGAATCTAGACTGAGTATCTAAAATAAAAATTATTGAAATACAATACGTTTCAAAATCCACTTGGTTTAAAGATTAGAAAATAATGAAATATACGAATTAAACATATTTTAGATTCATATCAAAATTATAAAGAGTCTTTTTCTCTTAATTTTATGATCGACAATTTGAAATAATTTGAATGTTTTCAAGTAGATTTAAATTCTTCCTTCATTTATTGATTAGAGTATGAATTTGGTTTTAAAATAAAGGGACCAGTGCATATAGTGAGAACCAAATATTATTATCTCCGAAATAAGGTATATTTTTGCTATTGATTTCAAGCTTCCTACCTTGGAAATTTCTAATTATTAGTGAATTTTAAATTTTAGCTTAAAATTGCAGGAAATTGAAATGATTTAAAATAGATTGCTTATGGAGCGTAATTAGAAATCTTCTCGACATAATACTGGTTTTGATTTCAAGATTTATTTTATGAATTTTAGTCAAAATTTTATGAAGATTTTCTTCAGACAAAATATGTAATTATTATATCGATTTTAAAATCACGAAAATACCTGCCAAGTTCTTTTGACACAAATTAAATTTTAGATTAGAAAAAAAAATTATTTAAAAAAAAAAAGCTTTTTTTTAAATCAATATTTTATCTTCAATTCAAATATTTCAACAGCTAATTCTGCTAAATTAATTAAATAAAATATAATTGATTAAGATAAAATCAAATGCTAAAATTGATTTACTAACAAAAATTTTAATAAATGATAAAAACATAATATAAAACAAATTTTAAAATAATGAAACTGCTTTATAGTCTAAAATTTATTCCTATTCTTTCTCTCTCTTAATTTTAGTTTAGCTCTACTTTCATTTAGATTCAGACAAATTTAAGCTCTTAAATGGCAAGTAGAAAAATTTATCTTAAATTTTTTTTGTTTCTATATTTTTAAGTATATTGAGTTATCTTATGATTGAGACAAATTTTCTATGTTTCGAATTAAGTATTAAATAAAATATTCAACGCCTTTGAGTAAGAGTAAACCGAGGCATATTTGATCGTTATCTTTTTGCTAGTTCATAAAGAGCTTTTTTTTCTATTCAAAATCCTTAAAAAAACAATTTATTGCAATCAGTATGGTGCATTGATCGGTTGGTTTCAAAAATAAAAATAAATAAAATTTAGGATAGAGTTATCTTAATATTCGAATCCTTACAGGACTCTAATTAACTTTTTTTGTTTTGAAGAAAAAAATTTATTTGAGTAAAAACTGCTTTTGGCTGCAATGTTAATAAAATGGAAAAAATCTCTAAGCGAAATTCTGATAATGAGTATAATAAAAAATAAAATTAAATGTTACGGACAAAATGTCAAGCTTGTTAGTTGAGCTTTTGTTCTATTGTCCCAAAAATTGTAGAGTACAAATTTTTACAAACTCGATCAGGTGTATTTTTTTTTATTTTCTGCTATTTAAAATATATTCTTATCTTAAATTTAAAAGCAATAATTTTGAAATTTATTTTTCGAAATTCTATTTACTGAATTTTTAGGATTTCTTCGTTTTATTAAAATCTTTTTATAATGTTTCTCGCTAGAATATTTAAAAAACTTAAAAAAAAAGTTAAATATTTGAATTGATTTAAACTTTTAGTTTTCTTAAAAATTTTCAAAGACCTTTTCTTTTTTGCCAAAAAATTCAAAATTAAGTACAAAATTAAATTTTTCTTGATTGTTGATTCAATTTAAATCCTTAAATTAAATATAGCATTAGCGTAAAGCAGAAAACAATCATACTCGATGCAAACAACATCAATGTTTTTTTTTGTTACTTGAATTCGAATTTGTTTGATAAATAATCAAAGAATATATAATAGATAAAAATAAATTGGCCTCCTTTTTTTTTTTATTTAAAATTTCCGAAAGTGAATACATAAATGAATTAGATGTCCTGCATAAACTTAAGCTATTTTTCATTTTGAGTTATTAATTTCACAGTTGTTGTTATAAAAATAAAGATCTGAATAGTATTTTTATTTAAAGATAAATATTAGATTAGTTCCAAATATTGGTTAAGTTATTCAAAAATTGAAAAAAAAAAAAATTAAAATTTTTATTTACTAAATATTTAACTGAAGCAATTGGATGCCTAAATGATTTTTAAAAATTAGCTTTTCCATCATTTAAATACGCACAATAAACAATCTGGTTTAGTGAACTAATTTTGCCTCAGATCAATTTTGATTAAAAAATTCTGTTAATGCACTGTTGAACATAATATAGTTTATTTGCCAATAAAGCTTTAATTATTAGAACCTTGATGTATTTATTTTAAAAAAATAGAAATCTATAAAAACAAGTCCACTTTATTTGTAAAAATTTAGTTTTATTTTATAAATTCAAGAATAATGATAGCTGCAAAAGCAAAAGGTGTTAGTTTGTAGATTACAATTCAAAATATCTAAAAATCGGCTTGAATCTAATAAACAACAAACAACGCCCTAATATGATCATTTTTATTATTCTAATCTTTATTATTTCTAAATTAATTTGAAAAAATAAAATAAAAAACCAAATTAAGATATTGCACGGTTCACTTTAGATTATTGTTTTTCTTGTTTAATAAAAGTAACAAAAAAAAATAAAGAAAAACAAAAATTGGTTAAGTTTGATTTTTGCTAAGCTTATGTTTATTAAATATCAAGTTAAATTCATCGAAACACGAAAGTAAATGGAATCACTGATTCTTTTTTTTTTCTATTTATTGTTATAAAAATAAAAAAATTCGTATCATTATCTGTGTTATTTCTACTTTAAGCTTTCATATTATAATCCTTCAATTTTTGTTCTATTTTTTTTTAAATAAATAAAATTAGGTAAATTATATTGAAAGTTTTATTAACTTGCTTATCAAAATTTTATTTTAAAACACAGATAAATTTCAAGTTTTTCAATCAAAATGAATTGATACAAGCACCTGAAAATTTACAATGTTTCAATTATGCCATTGATTCTAACTCAATCTGAGCAGATGTTCTGCTATATTGCTTTGAAAATTCACTTACAATTAAATTCACTGACATTTAGACTGTTTTTATGACATTAACATAATCTTGAATACTTTAAATTTTTAAAATAAATCTTTCTGTTTGTAAATTATTGCCTAATTTCAAGTGATTTGTTATCACAACATTTGATTAACAAACTAAAAACTAAGAAGATTCAAGTATTCTTTCATTTGATTGTCTTTTACTTATCATAATTGCCATTTATAGTAAAATTTCTGATCACTTGGTTTTTGGCAACTAAGCCTCATCTCAGATCTCTTTATTGCAAAATAGTTTTTTCTAATTAAATTCCTTGCTTTTAAGATGAAGGTAAATTTAGTCCTAATTAAGATCAGATATTTAATTTCCTAAATATTGTGTGAACAGGTTGAAAATATGGTTGTCAATGACAACAAAGCTTAATTGCATTTGATATGTTTACCGAGATTAGATAAATAATTTTTTATTCAAAATTCTATCACTAGTTAATTTAAAAATAAAATAAAAATTTAATTTAATAAACGACATTTTAAAATTTGACGTCATTTAAGTGAAAAGATAAAAGAATAAATATTCTTATTTGAAATAAATTAGAATATGGTAGATTACTCTCAATTTGAGTTAAATGACTTGGAAATATTTATTCAATCCCGCTTTTTCGGCTCTAATGAAAATATTTTCCTTGATCAAGAATATGTAACTTTTCTTAGCTATTAAAACACGTTAATAGTCCAGGGAATACGAATAAAAATGATAAAAATGGATTAAATGGCTCAAGCCCTCGCTTAAGTACAATTTAACCAAAGTAAAATATCTTAGATAAATAAATAAATTTCTTTATATCATAATCCTTTTCAATCTTGTTTCTTTAATCATTAAGTTTAATCTTCAAAAAGAGAATATTTCAAAAACTCTTAATTATGTATAAATTTTTCTACTATCACCTAGTTCTCGGTCTATTTGAGAGATTACTAATAACAAAATATATATACAATATACTTTGTAATATCAAGACAATAAAATGTAAAATAGCTGCATTATTAAGTTTGGCAAAATTCAGTTTGCAATGAAAGAGCATACAAACGAATTTAAAGTTAATCTGCGTAGTAATTTTCAAAACTTATTAAATATGACTAGAAATTATATAAGTAATATACTTTGAGAATCTTAATAATGAGTGACATTTAAATCAAATTAAATTCGAAATTTGCCCATTTTTTTTTAAATCATAAAATATTAAAATCATTTTAAAAACGAGTTATCTAACTCAAGTCAAAAAAATTATATTATAATATCTCTAGAGAGAGTGAGCTTTGAAGCTTTCCTTTTTTTTTAAATCGTTTTATAAAAATTTAGAAATTAAAGCTTTCTTTTTTATTTATGTATTAAATTTCGAAGCGAAATAGAACACAAAAGGTGAACTATAGCTATTATTGACATTCTATGTTGGAAAATATGATATCTTAGGCAAATAGGAGTTTAGCTTAAATTAACTTGGATTTCATAGTGGTTGTTTAATAAAATATAAAAACCGATTGCTTAATTCTCCTTGCTTAATTTAATTTAGCTATTTTCCGTTTGATAAACTTTCAAATATTTTCCAAGTTATTTTATTGTGCCGTGTTTAGTTTTTAAATATTCTTATTAAAAAAAACCTTTCGGTAAAGTTTACTATTTTTTCTGAAATAATTCTAAGTAACATTTGGCCTTATCGAAAGGATTATCTATAGAAAAAGCTTTTCAAATTATCAAAAAATGTTTACTTAATTTCATAAATTTTGGTTTGTTTTTAAAAAATTGAGACTCAGTAAAGAGATGATTCATTTGTACAAAAATGAGAACTAAGATCAAGATTAGCTAGAAACACATTGAAAAAAAAAACCTTTTTAAAAAAAATTAAAACTTCATGTATTGTTTAACAGGGCTTAATAATAATTTTTATTAAGATTTAAGCGGAAGTTTATTTTGATTAAAAATATGACATAAATGCTCAAATTAATTTTCTTCTCTTTTGGTCTTAATCTTTTTCAAATATCTGATTTAAAAATCTTTTTGACTAACTTTATTTTCCAATTTAGCTGAACTAATTCTGAAAAAAAAGTAAATTAATTTTTTGTTTTCTTGCATGGTTCTTAATAAAACCACTCGAGTGAGGCTTGTAGCCATAAGAAACTTTTTTCGACTAATTTTTGAAAAAAGAAAATTTTAAAACAAAAGAATTTAATAAAAGTAATATGGATGTTAGTACCTGGAGAATTATTGCTTTGATACACGATAAGAAACTTGAAATTCTACAATGAATAGAAGAAATCTAATTAATTAAAAACAAAAAGCGTTCAAATCAATCATAAACTACCTGAAAAATTTATCTTCTCCGAGGAGATGCTCATAAAATATTGACATTAGACAACTTGGTCATACACAATTTCGATTAAGTTAATTATACATTGAGCTTAATTTATTTAAATTATTTTCATAGGTTATTGAAAAAAAATAAATAAAAAAAATTTTAATCATTTAAAATTTTTTTTGTCAAGAAAAAGTTGAAAAATAAAAAACGGACTTGCTGCTTAATTAATTCTATTCAAATTTTCCTATTCGGTTTGGGTCAAATAACTTAAAATATCCTAAAATGTGACAATGATATTTGAATTTTTTTTTTTAATTTTAATTTTGTTGTTCTTTCGGTTCTTACGTTTATTTATTCTTTAAATATTTTCAACTTTTTCAATTCTTTTGTTTTCTAACAAAGAATTTTTCTAAGCAAACAAAAATCGCTTGCTGACTTATTTTAAAACAATTTCAATAATAAAATAAATAATAAAATTTGGGTGCCATGTTTTTGCTTAAGCAAAAATTAGAATAATTTTGAGCTTAATCAGGCAACAGAGCTAGTCATGATAGTTGACTAAGCGAGACTAAATCCATTTTCAAAGTCAACATCCGTCTTATCAAAATTAAATTTAAATTTTCAAATACCAATTTAGATTCTAAATTCGCGATTATCGCGCTCAGCACGAGCCACTTACAAAATTTTATATTCTAATAATATTTGCTTAATTCTAATTATTTCTAGTTATGATTAAGAGCAAAATATTTTACATTTAAATATTATAGCTAAAGCTTTTAAAAGAAAAATAAAAAACTTGTTCAAAATAACAACACTTGATTACTTTGCGATAATATTAAAAGTGCGAATATCCGATGTGCTCATCGATTTTTGTTCACTTGGTTTAAAAGACTATCATTAAAAAAAATAAGGCTCAATATCAAAAATAATAAACTTTTACTTTTACAATTTATAATTGAGTTGGCTGAAAATTGAGTATAAAATAACTTCCAAATTAATTTTACGACTGAAAAAATACGCTTAAATATCACGTAATAAAAACGTCTATTTAATGAAATTAAACTTGTGCTTAAATCGTTTTTGGGCTTTATCTAAAAATTATAATAAAATAATTTAAATTTGAAAAAATAAAATAAAATCAGGTAAATATGCTTTGCACAGTAGAAGAAGATTTTTAGAATAAATTATAAAGTATTAATTGTAATTATTGAATAAAAATTCAATAATTTTCCCAAGTCGTTGGCTGAATATTTTGTCATAGAAAAGTATTTGGCATTCTTAAAAAATGACCATCTATTCAATTCGAAAAAATTATTCATTTATTAAATAAAAAAGCTTAAGGGTTAATGTCATTTTTATTCTAATTTAAAATGAACAAAAAAAATGCGAAATATATAATAAAATTGCAACATATTCAATACAAAAAAAATGACTAAAAATTTAAATAGGTTAATCTAAGCAAATATTACCGCTTTTAGCCAAGTTTTAATATGAATAATTTTATACAAAAAAAAAAATTTATTCTTTTTTAATTCACTGTTGCTCAAACTAGGATAATTTAGTCATTTTAAGTTCAAACTTTAAATAAAATGTCTCTTTAATACAAAACGAGACAATTTATCAAAAAGAAACTACCCCTATAAAATAAATTCCTATGATTTTCTCTTTATTATTGGTAAAGGTGTATCATATTAGGATAACCATAGACAATCGAGTATATAATTTTAATTATGAATTATGATTTTTCTTTTAGAACAAAATAGTTTGTATAATGGGCAAATCTAGACCATTGTCGCATATTGAGCTCATGCTGTGAATCGCTTCATTTTGTGATATTTATTTCTAGAGAGTTTATCTATTAAATATCAAGCGCTCAGAAATTTTTGCCTACCAGTATTCTTTTGTAGATATTTTGAAATAAATAATAAAAACGATTAATAAATTAGTTATTTTTATTTTTTTCTCTCCAAAACAGAAGTCTGCCCAAGGCAAAACAGAATTTTTTAAACGTAATCTAACCTTTAACAAAATTATTTAAAAAACTTAATTTTGTTTATTATTTAGATATGTAGAATCGATTTGGCGCACAAATAACCTAAATTTATGCTCTATAGTATTCTAACAATTAATTGGTAAAATATTGATAATTTTTGATGAATCATTAATATCATTAAGAATTAAAAATTTGGATAAATATGTCACATTGCATAATTCATTAAGACATTGAGCCAATTACGCTCTGTATTTAACTCGCAGCCATTTCTCTAAAAGCTCACCTGAAAATTTTGAAAATTTAAAAGTTTATTCTTGAATATATAATGGATTTTCTAATTTAATTTGACCATCAATTTTTATCGAAAAAAATTCTTTTTTGAAAATTCATAGATTCCATTTAAAAACAAAACCACTTAAATAAAATTATGATTAAAATTAATTCAGAAGGCTTTTAAATCATTTTTTAAATATTTGATCTTAAGTCCATTTTAGTTTCTACTTTTTAGTTTTCTAATCAAAAATTTTATTTATCTTTGTAGGATCAAAAGCTAATAAAAAAATTTCATTGAAGTTTTCATTAATTTAATCAGAAATTACTTAAATTTTTAAATTTAATTAGATATTAAAAATACCTATGATTTTTTTTTGTTAGAATTTTTTTTTTTAATTTATTTTCTTACGGACAAAAATATTTATAAAATAATTTGAATAAGTTGCTAAGATATTTATTTTTTAATTTTCTTTTTGGCTTGAATAGAACAAAAAAAATAGATTTAAAATTCATTTTAAAATATAATGCCTTTGAAATAATTCTCTACTAATTGGCACAAATTAACAATTGAACCTTTTTTCAAAAATATTTCTTTCATTTAAATTAATGTTTGTCTTGTTAAAAATAACGAGATCACCAAGTTTGAAGCCTTTTTAAAATTTAAATCAAATATTTGATTTTGTGTTCAAATTGCTTTGATGTTTTTTTTTATTTAATAATAAAATTCAATTTAAAAAAAAAATTTAACCAAATTTTCAATTAACTAATAAAATCAATTTTAAAATTAATTTATTTTTCCAAATTTTATTTCAAAAATTTTTAAATTGATAATTTTTACTAAATTAACTGCTTCCTTTTGTAGCTAAATTTAATTTGTCATGAGTTTAAAAAAAAATAAAGGAAATATTTTTCTCAATACTAAAATTAATTTGAAGGTTTTTTTTTAAATTTTTGCATTTGATTTTAATTATTTTGAGTTTTCCTCTAATTATCAAAGATGGCTAATTTAATTTATATCAAATAAGTAAGCTTCTTTAATTGCTTAATTTGACAAGGGTTTATTTTTTATAAATCCATATTTGATCTAAAATTTGAGTGTCAGACAATTCTGCTATAAAGCATTTAAAAGAAATAATGCTTATCAAATCAATATAATCTGATAAATTTTTTTAATCCCTTTTTCTTTAAAAATTATTTGCTTTTTTGTAAAAAATATTTGAGAATTTCATTTAAAAAATATTTAAAATGTCTGAATGCCTTAAATTCGCTAATTTAACCTCATTCAAATCTAAAAAGCAGCCATTATTGACGGCAAATGTGACATTTTTATTTTATATAACATTCACATTAGCTGTATCAGTATTCTTTTTGATAGTTCAACGAAAAAGGTTCAAAAGCAAGGTACATCATCAAATTATTTTCTAAGCAAGATAATTTGTTTTTTAAGCTAACTCTAACAACAACATTTAATGCCGGAGGCTCGATGTCAATTTCGCTTCTATCCAGTACGATTATTAGCCAATGGACTTGGGCAGCAACACTTCTTCAATCAACCACTGTTGGAACTAGAGTATTATTGAGAATTTTTTTAATCTGAATGATTTGATTAGGACGAAATTTTAGTTTGGACTTAGCGGATCGTATTGGTATGCTGCTGGAGCTTGTGTTCAAATTTTGCTTTTCTCAATATTATGCATGGAAGTTAGGATAAAAGCTCCGGGATCACGGACATTTTTACAGATAATACAGGCTAGATTTGACAAAAAAACTCATATACTTTTTTGTATTTATGCTCTTTTGACTAATTTAATTGTTAGTGCGATGCTTATTGTAGGAGGAATAGCTTCATTGACCTACAGCTTTGATAAACTATCTCCAGAATATTCAATTCTTTTATTTATCTTAGCAATGTCAATCTATGTCTTTTTCGGAGGTCTAGGGTATCAAAGACAAAAAATTTAATAAAATAACATTAAACATTTTTTTAAGAGGTCTATTTTATTTATCTTATTTCAGCACTTTGGTCATTCTTATTGTCATAGTGGCTATGTTTATGAGTATATTTTACGTTAATTCATCCCCACTTGGTTTCGGAAATTTTAAAAATATTTACAATCAATTTTCATGCATTTCAAATCCAAATAATTTGGGAAATTCATTCAAAACTTTTTTTTCACTTGATTCATTTTTATTTGGTATTATAAATTTAATTGGAAATTGCGGTACAGTTTTTGTAGATCAAGTAAAAATAAATAAAAAGAATTTTGCATAAAGAAACAAACTAAATTAATTTTAGGCTTATTGGCAGCTAAATTCAACTACTTCGCCAAAAAAGAGCTCAATTGCTTTTATAATTGCTGGATTTATTTGGTTTTTTGTACCTTTTAGCTTTGGGACTACTATGTCTGTTGGTTATATTTATTTAAGTTCATTAAATTTAAATAAAACTTTCTTAACGCCATCAGAAATAGATTCAGGTATGAATAAAAGTGCTAAAATTTTTTTATTCCAATTTTTAAACAATTATTAAGGCCTAGTTGCTCCAGCGGTGGCTGGATCATCTTTTGGCAATACTGGAAACTTTTTAATAAATTTAATGATCATCTTTTCTGTTACAACTACTGGTGGAGGAGAAATTCTTGCTGTAACTAGCATTATTTTAAATGACATTTATTCAGTATACATTTATGTAAGCTTATTTGAATAAAATTAAAAATACTTGTTTAAAATTTTATCCATTTAAGCCATTTAAACCAAATTTAAGTGAAAAAGATAGTCTAATTTGTATTTTGTGCGACAAATTGCGAGGTAAAGTTGGAGACGATAAATGCATGTGTTCTAGTATTACTTACTGTAGATCCTGCGATAGTGATAACAGGTTTTAAATTTAAATTTTGCATTTTTTCAGTCATTTTATTGAAATATTTTAAAGGATGTTAAAAAAATCGCCAAACTATATTCGAAATTGTTCAATGCATGCCAGCTATCTTAATTATGAATACCATTTGAACACAATTAAATCTTTGTTCATTGTGTTTATCACAGTTCTTATTTTAATTGTATCTATATTATTATTTTATTTGAAACTTAGTTTGAATTGGCTTTATTTATTTATGGGAATTATAGTTGGACCAGGTAAGAAGCTTATAACTTTTAGATAATTAACTGTAAAATTGTTTCAAGCTGTCATCCCGATTGGACTGAGTCTTTTTTGGGCTAGAATGAATAGCTTTTCAATGTTTGCAAGTGCACTGTCCGGATCGTTAATTGGCATACTCAGCTGGATATTAACCACTGTTTTGTATTATAAAGGCTTTGACATTGAGAAAAGCGGAAACCTAATAAGTATGCTTGCAGGAAATGTTGCTTCTTTGGGCGTTGGTGGATTTGTTGCAGTAATTCTGACCTTTTTGACTACAAAGCCCTTAAATGTGGATCAGATTAGAGAAGTCTGGGAAAAAACAAGGGACATTGACTCGCCTCTTTTGCCCTGGAGTGAAATTTATTCAAAGTAGGATTAAATTATTAATTTAAGAAGAATGAAAAAAAAATTTTTTCAGAGAAATGAATATTGAGAAAGCCTATGAGTTAAAGCAACGACCTTCTCTATTGGAAGTAGAGAGTGAATTGAGGACAGTAAAAAAAATATCATGGATCCTGTCAATTATATTGAGTTTGTTTTTTCTAGTTGCTTGGCCTTTGATATCTTTAAATTTTGGGGATTTTTCATTTGATGCGTTTAAATTTTGGATAATAATAGGGCAGATATTTGTATTTGCTGCATTAGTTTATTCGGTAATTGCACCTTTTACTGAAAATTTTATTTTAAAGTGTATGGTTAATAGAGTAAAAAAAATTATACCAAAAAATCTAAATAAAAAACGATAAAAATTGTAGCTATTTAATTTAAATGTGATAGTTGTAAAATTTTTCGATCTTAGATGTTTTTTAATAATTTTTATTTATGAATAAAGTTTATAAAATTATTTCTTTTTTTTTATTTAAATTTTTTTTTCCTAATTCATATGTTTTTAACTGACTGCTGTGACCACAAATCTAATTTTGGAAAATACTAATGCTAAAAATGTTATTCTAAATAGCTTGTCTTTTCAATTTGAATTTAAATGGTGTTAAAAATTCATGATTTAAAAAACTAATTGAACTTTTATTTTCTTCTAGAGTTTAATCTAAAAAATTTCACAATTTCACTTAAGCTTAAGTATAAGACTATGTGAAAAAATGTTCCAGAAATAATTTTACCATGGGTAAAGTCCAAATTTTGTTCACATAAAAAAGCGTGAGCCAAATTTTAAATTGAAAAAAAAAATTTGAAAAATTTTAACAAAAAAAAATAAAATTTATGTATTAATTAAAAGTTAATGCTATGAACTGATTGTCAGACAGCAAAAAATTATCAACCTGGAATAAAATATTTAAATAAAAAAATTTTTCTAAAATATCTAATATAATTTTAAATTCCGACAATCTGATTTTGAAAAAATGTGTATGATTTTGTTGGTTATATTGAGCAAGATACTGTAGTGCTGAAATTGAATAATGATAATGTTGATGAGTGAAGATAATGTTGATGATGATGCTGACATTGGCTCTTTACTTGGATTACTAATTAAGTTTTGTGATCGATCAAAATGAATTTAGTATAGAAAATGGCACAAGTTTGCAAGATGTAGATAAAAATAAGATGGACGAGACTGAAGATGAAACGACCAGAAAAAATGTAGGAAAAACAAAATCTGATCATATGCCATTAAATGAAAACTTAGCATGCGAAATCTGCACGCAGGAGAAAAAGCTATGACTGAAATTACTATTTTTCAGAAAACTTGGAATGTGATGCAGATGTGGCGCTCCATCCATCTTTCATGGGCCTTCTCTTGCTTTCGAGTGGCCAGTCTATCATTTGGCTTGCATGGTGTGAACTGTGGCAATATTATTTGAAATGTAATGTCGTTTTTCAACTTATAAAGACAGATTCCTTCAATAATAAATGGAAAAGATTATGACTATTGTTAATAAACTTTCAATGTTAAAATTTATTTTTAATATGTTTTTAAATATTTTTCCATGTAGAATTATTCATAATACTTGGCTTTTGTTAGCTGCACATGAAAAAATGTCTCTGCATCAAATAAACTTCAATATGCAGTCTTAATAATTAAATTGTATTTTATTAAATTGTTAATTTCTTAGCTCATTTTATTTTATCATGGTGCAAGGGGCCCATGATCCAACCAAGTTGATCTTTGATTCTACTCTAAGTTCAGATTAAAAAACTAAATTATTATCATTCAAAAAGGTTAAGGAAATATACGAAAGCTGCAGCTTTTTTACATCCCAAAAGTTAAAGAGATTATTAATTAAATGTTTTGAATAGTTTTTTATATCAATTTTTTTTTCCTTTTTGAAAATTCAGAAGAGCGTTTTGTCTTTATAAAAGATTAAAAATATATTAATATTTAATATATAGAAATAAATGTAGATTAAAATAACAGATTAATAAGTGCAGATAAATAAATCTCTGTTCACCAAATATGTGTTACCAGATATTGTGTTAACAAAATTTGACCATTTTGATCTTTATGACTTTTTTCACTTGACTGAAAAAAAATATTTCAAAAATATTAACGTAATTACTCGAATTTAGTGACATGTTTTCAATTTACTCGAATGTGACATGTTTACTCGAATATAGCGAATACAGGTTTTCAATTTGCTATAGTGACATGTCACTATAAAGGGGAAAAATTTGTATTTTGATTCATAAATGAAAATCTATTAATATTAAATAATCCCTCAAATACCGAGTTAATTAACAGTTGTGATTTCTATTAAAATTTATCTTATC
>VANL01000420.1:0-35204 GCA_006352455.1 Brachionus sp. 'Tiscar' | reverse complement strand
ACAGTCAAAGTGGTTTCAACAGTTTTTACGGGTTCAATTAATTCAAATGGAAGGTCTTTTTGTTTTATTAGTTGATCGGGATTAATTTTCTTTAATAGACTTTTTTCTAAAGGTTTCACTTTTTCATCAACGTTACTTACTTCTTTGAAAAATTAATTTATATTTTTTTATATTATATATTTATTATCTTTGGTTATTTTGAAAAAAAATTGACCTCTATTTAATCTCTTTTTTTTTTATTGCTCAAATAATTTATCTTTCTTATTTTATTTTGAAATTTCCTTATTTCTTTTTAATCTTTGCTTCTGCTAATTTTTTTTTAATAAAAAAAATAATTTCAATAATTTTTCATATTTAATGTTCAATTTTTTTTTTGTAACCGGAAAATAACCAAAAAATTTTTTCTTATTTTCTTTACCTTTTATTCCTTTTATTGTTTGTTGTTCTTCTTCTTTAAAATTTTCTAAATCAAAATTATTTTCTTTATGAAATTTACTTGTTTTGTCGTTTTGATCTTTTATTTCTGATTCTGATATATTTGTATCAAAATGCACATACTTTTTTTTAGTTTTATCTTTTTTAATTTAATTGTATTTAAATTTACTTTTTTTGATTTGGCTTTTGTTTTTTCCAAATTAATCTCAATAATATTTTCTGTCAAATCATTATTTTGACCAATATATTCTTTTTTTGATAATATTTCATTATTTTCTTTTGTGACACTTTTGAAATTTATTTTATTTATATTTCCTTTATTTATTGATACTTACTTTATTTTTTGATATTTTATTTCTATTTCAGATTGAACATTTTCATTTGATTCATTTTTTTTAATTATTTCCTCATTTTGCTCATTAACTGATTTTGTCTGATTTATTTCTATCGGTCTTTCTTTTTTTATGAGCTGTTTATCATCTTTGATAATTTCTTCTAAATTGCTTTTTTCCTCAAATTCATTTTTATTCACCATCAATATTTGTTTTCTTAATTCAATTTCATTCCTTAAATCTCTACTTTCGTTTAACACGTCCGCAGCTTTAATATCAATGTTAAGCTTTCTATTTTTTTGTTCGATAATGACTGTTTGTTGTAACCTAGGCGCTAATATATCAACACTTCTTTTTCTTTTTAGAATTTCTTTTTTAGCTTTCTCGATCTCAATATTTATATTTATTTTTTCTTTTCTATTTTCAGTAGCCGGTAAATTTTGATTTATTTGAAATATTTTTGTCACCGAACATCTTCTTCCATTATTTTGATTTTGCAAAGAGCTTTTTCTCATTTCAACACTAACGCTTCTTTTAAAACTGTTGAAATTTTTTTCCCTCTCAATCAATTTGCTATCTATGCTCATTTTTCTTCGAACTGGTAGAATTCTGGTTACCGAATATCTTGTCTCTGTTTGACGTTGGCCAAATTTTTCTCTATCACTGTCTTTCTCTAAATTTCTTTTGTCTTTGATCAAAATTATTTTGGTAACCGATGCTCTTTTTTCCAAAACTGTCTGTTCTTTGTTTACTTCAAGTCTTGCACCTGTAATCGAGTATCCATATGTGTTTTCAATTCTTAACTCATAATAGCCATCATCATCATAATTTACGTTCAAAATAAATAAAGAGGCTTTATTAGCCTCATTTTTGATTGCATATTTTGAATTAAATGCTTTGGAATCAATATGATGTCCATTGTAATACCATTTAATGCTTGTCACTTGGGTCTGCGAGAAATATTCGCACGAAAACGTCACTCTCTCATTAATGTCTACTTTACGACTGGTCAAAGTGCTTGTAAATCTTGGCTTTAGATCTAGTTCTCTTTCGTTTGACGAAATTAAACTTGACTTGTTCAATTGTTGCGAGACATATTTTGACATTTGATCCAACTCTTTTCTAATTTGTGTCGATGATGAATCGTCACATATTGGAGCTGTTGAATAGCTGTCAAAGCTTTCAGATGATCTTGTATCATTGACTTCGAAGTTTTCTTATTTAAAAATTTATTAGTTATTTAAAAAAAAAAAATTATTATCAAAAAATTCATTTATTTTTCATTTTTTAAAATGACTAATTATTTTAACTAATTATTTATCTTTAATCTATTAATTTTTTAATCTATTTTAAAAGCTCAATTATCTATTAATTACCTTCCATTATCAAATAGGCTGAGCATGTAGCATCACCAGCCTCATTTTTTACATAACAAGTATATTTTCCTAAATCATCAGGAGTACAATTAAATATTTTAAGAGAAATAATGTAATCAATTAGCCCGGTGAGGAAAGTTTCTGAACAGTCTTGTTTCATAGATATTTGAACACGGCTATTAGGCACAATCCGTTCGTTTTCAACAAACCAAACAGTCTCAAACGGATATGACCCATTAACAGTGCCTTTAAAGTAAGCAGTCTGTCCTTCTTTTATTTTAAAGTCCTCTATCTCATAGGAAAATGTGGGAGGCACTATTTCTCTTATAGTAGGCGTTTGCCTATTCATAAACATTCCCTGATCCGAATATCTATGGCTTGAAGTTTGCCTTGTGTTTAAAAAAATTGATTGATTTTGATTATCTGAATAGGACTGAAATGAATGACTGGATGGTAGTGCATACGGACTGTAAGATGAAAGACTACTTAAATTATGGCCTATGTCTCTGGAAAAAAATGGATCCGAGGACCTTCCTCTAGAGTACCTGACCGCGGACGTTTGACTAGTACGGGTCATGCGAGCTCCATTTTCACCCACAATAGACTCTGCTTTGTAATCCGAAAATGCCTTAATCCCGTCCCCTACACTCTGTTTTGTTTCCCTAAGCTGTCTTCCCAGAGCCTCCCGGGCGCCTATTCTCGGACATTGTCCTGCAAGCTCCCTCACAGTCCTAGTGGTTTTTGTATCAAGACCAAATGCGCTAGAATTATCCTCCGAATTTTCCTGATGAATAAGTCGGGCCGGCTGGCTAGCTTGGATTATGCTCTCGTCAAAACTATCGCCCAAGTTGACCAGCGAGCGTACATTTAAATCTCGCCTATTAGCATCCATTTAAAATCATTACTGAGCGTTTATTTTATTTTTTTTTTATTATTATTTTTTTGTTGAGAGAATATTTTCTAAACAAAAAAGCATTCAAATTATTAAGATAAAGCTTATTTAAAAAAAAAAAAAAACTTCATGCAAAATGCGAATAGATAAATTTATATAAGGTTTTTAAGGTAATGAACTCAAACATAGAGGAATAATTTAAACGAATTAATATTCAGGGAATTAAATAGATAGATCGGTTGGATAAGAGCAAATAGAACTAATTTCTTCAATTCAGCTTCAAACTATTCTTAATCTATTAGAAAACCATAATTTATTATTTCTTCAAGTTTAAATAGATAATTTTAGTTGAAATATTACACCCAATACCGAAAAAAACAAAAATTTGAAAAAATTTTCCATAGCGTTACAAGTATTAATCAAATATCAATCAATGCTTTAAAATATTTGCCTCAATTATGAAAGATTACTCACATGGTTCTCGATCGATTCGAATGCATAGCTAAACAACAAATCGAGTCTAGTCAATCAAATTTGGTAAACTCGTTCATTGTGTGATGTAAAAGCGCTTTTAGAATAAATCGATTATGAAATTAAACGAGTGGGTTGTTTATACAAATTTTAATTAAATTCAACGCTCTTATCTAACAATTAAAGTTCATTCCAAATTTTCAGCCATTTGCCTAATTTTCTCTCTAATTATCTAAACTTATCTAAATCATTTATTTAATTTTGTCTTAGTTCTAGTTTATTTTCTTCATATTTGGCTAGCTAGAATACTAAAACATCCACAACAGCTCTGTTATTTTTGTTGTTGTTTAAAAAATTCAAAATATTTTTTCTTTATTAAAAAAAATAAAATTTTATTTCTAAAATTTAATTAAAAATCAATTTTCACATTCAGATTACTAAAATGGTATCCAAGACAATAGATATGACATCTTACCATTGAAGCCTTTTAAAAAGAAAGTTAGGCCAATTTTTGCTAATACTAAAGTGGAATATTGTCTGGCAGATTATTGATTATGGCTTAGAAATGCATGAATGGTTTAATGGATCAAAAATTTTGAACTTTGAGCGAAAAGTTTTTTCTTTGCATAAAAATTTGAAGGTTTGTAAACAATTAGTTTACGGCGTTGCGTTCAATTTTATAGAAGATATTACAAAATAACAATAAATAATTTATCTTAATTTTTTTGTTCAGATTTTTCATTAAATTTGTTTAAATAAAGGCTTCAAAGATTAATAGATTTTAGGTTTAGCTCTAATGCTTGATAAAAAAATTCTGATATCTTAAAAATGCACTTGATTTGATTTATCAGAATTTTTCTTCATTTATTTCTGTTACAAATCTAATTAATGATTTAAATATTTTACATTGTATATAAATTAAAATATTAAAGCGATCCATTATTAATTTAAAAAACACATTTGAATTTAGAAATAATTAAATAGACTGTGTTTAATAAAAAAGAAAAAAAAAAACAAAATCTAAAAATGTTAATTAAATCTAAAAGATTTAATCTTTGATTTGTTTAATCCGTTCATAAAAATAAAAGAATTTAGTGAAATAATTTAAAATATAATACAGTTTATAGAAAAAAAAAATCTGTTTTCTATGTAGATCTAAACAACTTGAATGAATATTTAATTGAATATGTTTTCATTTAATCAAACTTGATTAGACAAGAAATTTTTGATTTTTAATCTAAAGCTATTTGGGCCGACGTTGATTGAAGGGAAAATTTTGCCATAATTTTTTAAAAAACAAAAGTGCATTCCAGAACAAAGGCCACTTCAAATATTTAAATTAATTTCAATTTAGAAGCAAAAAGAAAATAGATTGCAGTGTAAAGTCCAAGTCCATCTGAATTTCATAATGTAAGCAAAAAAAATTATGCAATTCAGTTCAATAAGCGTGCTTTTAGCGGGATAAGAAAGACAAGGTTTGGGAAAGAAAATAAAAATTTTTTTGGTAATTTTTTATTTATAAATTAAGATCATTCATTAAGGTAAAATAATAAGCAAATAAGGTGTACAAAAATGCGGTCGAACCGGTAAAATGCTGGATAGTAACAAAGGTTTCTCTTTTAAATATTCTCTCTCTTTTTTTTTCTTTTTTTTTTAGATGATAAACGATGTGGAATATGAACAAATGATTTGATGAGATATTTTTATATTAATTAAATATAAATTATTTCCAAATACTTGAAGAAGCCGCTGAATCAGTAGTAAATCCGGAATTGGCTGTGAAATATTCACTTCCGGTCAATGATTGTGATAATTGTTTGTTAATTGAAATCGAATCTAGTTCACATTCTGAATAGGCCTCGAATTTTTTGCTTGTTGGCGTTATTGTTCCATCAGACTCGCTCATATCAACATTTAGAGAAGCTTCTTCTGAGTCTGGTTCGTATACAAATGCTTAAATAAATAAAATTTTTTAATTTATAAAAATCTTCTTTTTTTTTATGATTTTAAAATTAAATTTAGTTGTGAATTAAATTTTAACATTTTTAAAAAATTTCAAAAAAAGCAAAAATTTAATATTACTTTCGACAAGTAATTTTGTGATTGTTTCAGCTTGACCAAGTGTATTTGAGGCAACACACTTATAAAATCCGGCATCTTGTGGATAAGTGTCACTTATTTTGAGAGTGCATTTTCCAGTAGTTGAATCAAAGCATGATTTTATATCATTAGTGTAAATAACTTGAGAAAACTTTTCTTGGTCTTTAAGTGAGCTTTTAAACCATTCTATTTTTGGCTCTGGTTTAGCCGTACAAATACAAGTTAAGTTAATTTCTTGGCCATCCATGACGTGTATTTGAGAGGCAAGTTGAGTTTTGAACACCGGCTCGGTATCTGATTCCAAATTGAGCAGTGGATATGACTTAAGTTTGATCCTGACTTGGCAAGCAGTGGTCAAGGATCCTGCTTGATTAACAGCTTTTAAGATATAAAAACCGTCATTAGTGTAAAAATTAACATTTTTTATTATGACTCGACAGATGCCAGTTTCATTGTTATAACTCAAGAATTCCTGGTTAACCTTTCTCATGGCTGATTTGTCAGTTATGTCTTTGGTAAAGAAGCATGCAACATCAGGCAAAGGTGCTCCCATTATTTGACATCTAAGCTCAAGATCGTCGCCTTCTTCGCACACTGTATCCTTCAAAGTTTGCAAAAACATGGGCGGTATTCCCCTGGCTAATGAGTCTGATTCTATTTCCTCTTCCAAAGAAGTTGACTCGGCCTCTAATATTTCTTTATACGAAATTATCTTAACTTGACATGATGTTTTGCTAATTAGGTCCATTTGAGAATCGGGAAACGTAGCCACACATGTATATGTTCCTTCGAATTTTTTTCTCTCACAACATTCGGCCAAGAGCCGACACTCACCACTTGTTTGATTGTACATTAAATCAAAATATTTGCCTGATTTGATCACTTTGCCATCCTTAATCCAAATGATTGATGGTTTAGGCTCACAATCAGTGTTCAAACGACAAAATAGACAAAGATTATCTCCTTCTTTAATTGTTACAGAACTGGTCAACTCGTTGACAAAAAAAGGTATATTAGTAAAAGTAGACTGTAATTTTATTTCATCTTTTACTAAATTAAGACTAACTGGTTCGTCTTTTATGCTTAATGAGCAACCAGTTTGAGCAATCACTTCATTATTTGTATTCAGAATTTTGCAACAATAGAATCCCTGTAATTCATGCGTCATTTTTCTAATTTGCAAAGAACATATTCCCAATTCAGAAAATATTTCCAAATTTTTGCTTGGAACAATTTGTTGTTCATTTAAAAACCACTCAATTCGATCAGTAGATTTTTTATTTGTGACAGTACAGTCCAAGAATACCTCACTATCCAAATCAACATTTTGATCCTTAAGCATTTCGCTGAATGCTACTCTCTCTGTATCAATCAGAGTCAAAGTGCATGCAGTGGTATCATGTCCATGTTTATTGCTTGCTTGGCATTTAAATTCTCCCTGTGTTTGTTGATTAGCTCTAATAATTTCTAGAGAACAAACTCCCATTTCTCTATAAATTTCAATATTTTTTGTCGGACTAATAACTAATTTATTCTGAAACCATTCAACTTTAATAGGCTGTTCACCTTCTACATAGCAGTCTAAGTGTAAATTTTCATCTTTTTTAAATTGTTGATCGACTAGCGTTTGACTAAATTTTGGCGCTAGTTTTGAATCCCTGCGTTTTTTAAGACTTGGTCGTTTAGACGATGCCTTAAATTTAAAATTACCAAATTCGTCAATTAGATCATCAACAGTTTGTTCTATTGTTATATTCTCAGCAACTTCAGTTGCTTTATTAGCCAAATCGTCATTTACAGTTTTGTTAAGTGAATCAGTTGATTCAGTACTCAGTTCCTGGGATTTATAAACTTGAATAGATTGATTAAGCTCAGATATTAGATGAGATAATGATTCATTTGAGCTTGTTTTGGGTCCTAGTTTTTCCGATGTGGACAAAGACTCCTGAGATTGTTTAAATGCAACTTTATTATCCGAAAGCTGTGAAACAAATTCGCTCAATGAGTCTTGTTCAAATGTTGGCTTTTGGTCAAATTTAGCCGCCTCAGGTGTATTAACAGGTGTTAGTGTAAATTGAGTTTTAATATTGATTGTTTTTGGCTCAGATGGTGGTGGCTTGGTATCAGTCAAATCGTAGATCATTTGTTCCAATAATTCATCTCTAACTGGCTGATTGGCGAAAAACAAATTTTCTAGAGATATTTTGGATGGTTCTGGCATTGTAGTGTCAAATAGTGAATCTGTTTGATCATATTTTGGTGATAGAATTTCTGTTATGAACTCATCTGTGAAGATGTTTTCATCACTTATTTTCAGGCTTAAAGTTTCGGCAGTTTTATCAAAAATTTTCTCGTCGACCAGCTCAGGTACGTCGTCAACGATTACATAATCGTTTTCAATTAAATCAAATTTAAGCTCAGTAGGAAGAGTTTCACTTTCTATCATCAAATCTTGATCTTTAACCAAAGGTTTATGCTCTTCAATTCTGCTTGTTTCAAGTTGTTCTTTTAATTCAAACATTTTTTCTTGTTGTACTAATTCTTTTTCTTCTTCTTTGACAAATATTTTACTGATTTTTTCATTATCAGCTTCAAGTATTTCATTTGTTTGTTCAGATTCCAAATGAACTTCAACTATATCGAGAGGTGAAGATTCCTTTAAATTATTTAGTTTGATTTCATGAGTTTCTTTTTCTTGAACAATATATATTTCATTATCAATTAGTTCAGGCTCTTGTGTATCAATGATTTGATCATCTTTCATTTCAATTGCTGCTGCTTCTTCAACTGTTAATATTTGACTTTTATCCAATTCAATATTTTGATCATCTTTAATCAATTTATGTGATTCAATCTGAATTTTTGAATTATTCTCTAATGGTATTTGATCAATTTGAGCCTCTTTTTCTTTTAATTTATCATATTGAACAAATAAGCTTTCGACTATAAGAATTTCATTTTCAATTTCTTTGTTTGGTTCATCAGAAGAAACTATGTTCTCTTGCTTATGAGATTCCTTAACTGGAGCCTCTTTTGGCTGTTCTTTAATTTCTTCTTTCAAAACTGGGATCTCTTTTTCTTCTTGGACCAGTTCCTCTTTTATAACTGGTACCTCTTTTAGTTCTGTTTTAATTTCTTCATAAACAACAGATTCCTCTTTTGGTTCTATAACAATTTCTTCTATCAAAACTGGTACCTCTTTTGGTTCTTGGACCAATTCCTCTTTTAGTTCTGAAACATTTTCTTCTGTTATAACTGGGACCTGATTTGTTTCTTGTAACAATTCTTCGTTTGGTTCTATTACGGGTTCTTCCTTCACAACAGGTTCCTCTTTTAGCTCTTTTTTAATTTCTTCTTTCACAACAGGTTGCTCTTTTGGCTCTTCTTTAATTTCTTCTTTCACGACAGGTTCCTCTTTTGGTTCTGTAACAATTTCTTCTATCAAAACTGGTACCTCTTTTGGTTCTATTACAGGTTCTTCTTTCACAACAGGTACCTCTTTTGGTTCTTGGACCAATTCCTCTTTTAGTTCTGAAACATTTTCTTCTGTTATAACTGGGACCTGATTTGTTTCTTGTAACAATTCTTCTTTTGGTTCTATTACGGGTTCTTCCTTCATAACAGGTTCCTCTTTTGGTTCTGTAACAATTTCTTCTATCAAAACTGGTACCTCTTTTGGTTCTGTAACCATTTCTTCTATCAAAACTGGTACCTTTTTTGGTTCTTTTACAGGTTCTTCTTTCACAACAGGTACCTCTTTTGGTTCTTGGACCAATTCCTCTTTTAGTTCTGAAACATTTTCTTCTGTTATAACTGGGACCTGATTTGTTTCTTGTAACAATTCTTCGTTTGGTTCTATTACGGGTTCTTCCTTCACAACAGGTTCCTCTTTTAGCTCTTTTTTAATTTCTTCTTTCACAACAGGTTGCTCTTTTGGCTCTTCTTTAATTTCTTCTTTCACGACAGGTTCCTCTTTTGGTTCTGTAACAATTTCTTCTATCAAAACTGGTACCTCTTTCGGCTCTTGCACCAATTCCTCTTTTAGCTCTTCTCTAATTTCTTCTTTAACAACAGGTTCCTCTTTTGGTTCTATTACAGGTTCTTCTTTTATAACTGGTACAATTTTTGTCTCTTCTTTTATTTCTTCTCTCAAAACGGGTCCCTGTTTTTGTTCTTCTACCAATTTCTCTTTTGGCTCTTCTTTAATTTCTTCTTTCAAAACTGGTACCTCTTTTAAAACCACATTTTTTAGTAAATTTTTGATTTCTTCCTGTTTTTCATCCTCACTTTTCAATTCGTCTAAATTATTTTCAAATTTTTCAGCAAGTATTACAGTTTCAGCTTCTGATGAGTCATCTGATCTCGAAATTTTATCTTTATCAGCACCTTCTTCAGTTTTAACTTCCTCAATAGAAGAAGTTACCTCTTGAGGTTCTTTTAATAAAGAACTTTTTTCTCTTTCTTCTTCTATTTGTTTATTTTCAACTGAATCAGCAATATTTTCCACATCCGACCTTCGTTTCAAAAATGGCTTTGTTGTTCTTCTAGCTGCTTCTACAACATCTAAATGACAAACTGATCGACACTTTCCGCTAGAATTATATACTACACAGCTATAATCCCCCATATCTTTTGAATTAATATTCTTTATTGTAAGACTTGTTTCTTCATTTGTCGACTTGAGCTCATATTTTTCCTTTTGTTTGCTTATTTTATCATTTATATTTAATTGATTAAAAAACCAATCTATTTTTTCTGTTCTATTTGACTTAAATTGACATGTTAGTTTTGTTTCTTTACCAACTTCGGCATGAACCAACGGCTCCAATTGCCTAGTCACTTCAGGTTTTGTGATTAATTCGTTTTTCTTCTCAACCGGTTTTAACTCACTTAAAAATTTATTTCCTTCTTGAACATTTAAAAATGTTTTGTACACAACACTATTTTTTTCATTTTTAATCTCAACTTTATACTCTTTTTGGTCATTCATTTCTACTGATTTGATCAAAAGACATGTTGAGTTTTCAGTGTTTAAAATTTCATATTTAGAATTTTCTGCAATCATTTTATTATTGCCAAACCAGTGCACAAAATGCTTAATATCGCTTTTAAAATTAAGCTGAAATTTAAAGTCTTTTCCACTTGTGGCAGTGTATTTTTCCATCAATGGTGCAGCTACATGAATAGAATGTGTTTCTTTTTGAATTATTTTTTCAGCCCTATCGTTTAGGATCCATTTGGATTCCGATTGAACAAAATCGAACTGTCTGACAGCAGTTTCGATTTTTTCGTTTGTGACTTAAAATTTATTAGTTTAAAAAAAAAAAGAATATTCTAATTATAGCTATACTTACGCTCAATATTCAAAGAAGCAATGTGACGGGCTGTTTTGCCCATTACTTCAATCGAGTAAAGACCACATTCGGTTATATTCAAGCGATTAATTGTCAAAATTACCAGCTCTTTATGTCTGGATATGTTATATTTATGAGATTGGCTTATTTTTGTTCCATTAAAGTATAAATTAATTTCAGTAAAGTCAAATTGATGAATTTGTTTTCTACAAGCAGTGTTGTCAAAATAGAATTCAATTCTTAAATTTATTTAATTTTTAAAATCAATAAATATTTATAAGAATTTTTAAAATTTCAAATAATTTTATGTCTTTCAATTTTTGTTTTAATTAAGAAATTTTAAAAAATTTTCTGGTCTGAAGACTTGGGGCATTTTAAAAGATACCTTGGAGTAGATCCCTTGTTAAATCTAGCAATAGCCGATGCTTGTGTATTAATAGCAACTAAATCTAAAAAAACATTCATTAGTAAAACAAATTAAATTAAAAAAATCATAACCGAAATCTTCTATTTAAAAATATGGTTGTTGAAATTAGTTTAAATCTAACAAGCAGTTAATTAACTTTTTAATCTAGTAAGCGTTTGGTTAGTCTAAAAAGCAAATAATAATTTAAAAAAAAAACTCCCGCTAAACACCCAAATGACACCCCTAATCGAGTCTGGGACAGTTCGATTGAAAAATAAAATTATTAATTTGTTTTTTTTAAATTTTATTTTTTATGTAATTTTTTGAAAATTTACAAATAAAATTTTGTTTTAAATAAATAGCCTACCAACTAAGCTCAACAACCATTTTTCTAATTTATCATGATAACTAAAGGATAAATAAATTTTTCAAAAAAATAAAAAAAATATAATTTAAATCTTATTTTTGTTCAAACTTATTCTTGAATGCTAGAACAGATGAAATCGGCTTTGATTCGGACGAGCCTTTTAACATACTTTTAATAATTAATTGTGCCGAGCATTTGATTGTTCCGGCTGAATTGTGCGCTTTGCAAGTGTAAGTACCGGCATCTTTTGGTCTAGCTTGTTTCAATTTTAATAAATAATTGCCTGGCGTTGGATTTTCAGTTTGATAGTTGATTCCTTCTTTTATTAAAACTCCATTATGAGTCCATTCAACATGAGCTTGATTGTCAGCCTTCAATTGAACACCAAACTCAACCGGTTTGTTCTCATCAACTTCAGTATTTTCTATTGTTTTAACAAACACTGGCGCTTCGGTTAAATCTTATTTAAAACAAAACAAAAAAATTTATTTTCTAAATTTTTATTTTTAATAAAAATTCTTACGAATTATTTTAAGATGAGCCGAGCTGCTCGTTTTACCCGCCGGATTCGATACAACACACTTGTACAAACCTTCATCTTCACCAAAAGCTTCCAATATATTCAATTCATGTTTGTCTCCAGTGCTTATCATATTAAAGTATTTGCTTTGTTTAATGCGTTTGTCCTCTTTGAACCATTCAATTGTGGCTTCTTTAAAATAAAATAAAAATAAAAATTTTTTCTACTTTTTTTTTTTTTTTTCATATTTTATTACGTTCAGAATTTGATATGCTGCATTCAAATTTAGCTGATTGACCCTCAGTGACAGTAAGGTCCTTTAGAGGCTCTTGAATAACAGGCTGAGTGAACTTAGAGCTCAGAGGCACAGAACGTACATTATTCTCATCAAATTTAACTTCAATTGGCTCAGGCTCGCCGATTTGTTTGTCTCCTAGAACAGTTAAATAGGCTCTTGTGTAGACTTTGCCATAAGCGTTCTCAGCTACCAGTTCATAACAACCACTGTCAGCAGCAATCGATTCCATTATAAGTAAAGTAAAGGCATCATTTTCGGTAAATTCTTTTATACGTTGTGACATTTCCAATTTTTCATCATCCTTGAACCATGTGATAACAGGTGATGGATTGCCAATAGCTTGAGACTGAAATTTTACCGGATCACCACTATTGCATGTGACACTTTTTATGTCCAATAAAATTTTAGGAGTAAGATCATCCAAATCAGCTGGAGTCACAGTCAAATAGGCTTTTGTTTGAGCAATGCCGACCTCGTTGAAAATTTTAACTTGATACATTCCAGAATCACTTTTAAATGCTTCTCTAATTCTCAGTGAAGATTTGTTCGGTGATGTTTCAATGAAAAAGTCTTCAGAAGATTGCATTTGGAAGCCGTCTTTGTACCAAATGGCTTCGGGAGTCGGATTAGCTGAAAATTCAACTGATAGGATCACAACAACTCCTTCGGTTACTTTAAACGGCTCTAGCTGTTTACTAAACTTAGGAGCAAATCTTGTATCAGCTGGTTTTTGTTGTTTAGGCAAAGGTTTTAATAAAGGCAATCTATCAAGCACTTTGCGCTCTTCTGAAGAAATTTCAGTGCTAGTTTCTTGTTTGACTTCTTCTTGTACATAAACTGGCTCTCCTGTTTTGGCACTTCGCAATACTGAACGATAGTCTTGTTTCGGATTTACTTTAAGCTGAGCAGATGATTCTATTTCGCCTTTTATGTTCTTGGCAAATACTCGCACAAGACCTTCGTCAACTTTTGAAGTCTTCGGTATGTCCAAATAGTGAATCATACCATCAAAATAGAGCTTGAATCTTGAACCCTAAAAATGATTAACATTTAAATATTTTTTTATTTTTTTTTGTTTTTTTTTCTAAAATATTATTTAATAAATTTTTATAAAGTAAAATTATTAATATTAAATTTTTTAAAAAAAAATTTTATAAATTTTTCTTCTTGAAAATTTTAATGCAAAGACATATTTTCAGAAATTTAATGCAGAAATTTGCAGACATAGAAATATAGTTTAACATTAAGTGTTTAGAAAAATTTTAACTTAAAAAATAATTTAAAAATTTTTTTTAATGATATTTTTTAGATCATATGCTTCAACTTGCTAAAATAGTTTGTTTATTTTTTAAATGAAAGGTATTTTCTGAAATTAGTTTTAAAATAAATCATATGATTAAAGAAAATAAAACACCTGATAACTGTTTAAATGTATGTCTGTTTTTTTTTCTTTAATCATATTGAAATTGCCTTAAAGGCGTTCAATCAAATGAATAAAAAAAAAAAAATTTCTTTGAAAAATTGTCTTACAGTGACACAATGGGTTTTGTTAACAAACCAGCTGACTCTCGGTTTGGGATATCCAGTAACTTTGACCATAAATTTAGCCATTGTACCCTCGTCAACTTTAGTGTCCTCCAGATGCATTATAATTTCTGGTGCACATGGCTCTGGTGCTTCGTCATCCGGCTGTTCTTCCTTGAGTATGGATGCGATTTTAATTTTTTCCTCCATTTCTTGTAATTTCAAATATCCTTCCATGCCATCTGGCAATTGAGTATCGTAAATAATCGAACGATTTCCTTTGCACTTAAGCTCGGCTCTAGTTTTGTCTTGTCCGCATGAATTAGTTGCTATACACTCATAGACACCATCATCTTCAGGATAAGTCCATAGCAAATCCAATGAAACTAGACCAAAGTCGTATTTGATGACATAACGAGAGGCTGATCGCAACGGTTCACCATTACGCAACCATTGTAATTTCATTGTTGGATCACCAATGGGTATTAGTTTTGCTTCAAATCTAGTCGGATCGCGTTCTCTTAGATTTAACGAAGCCTTGAAATGAGTCTTGAATTTGGGCGGTATTGGCCTATCTTTATTGTAAATGGTCTCTTCATCTTGAAGCTCGTCTTTGGACCAAATTGAGCCAAAATTGTGACCAATTGGCATATCACTGGGAGATTTGGGCCTCTCATCAGGAGTTTTATTAGGTTGTACATGCTTCAATTTTTGCAAAGCAGTAACAAAACCAGGCACTTCTGGCTCAACTGGTTGTTTAATTAATTTGCTTAGATCGGGAGTTATTGTTTGAATAGCACCTGGTGGCAAGACCGTAACTTTAGTACGAGTTATGGTCGAACCAGCTGGACTAATCGCTGTGCATTGATACCAGCCTTCGTCACTTTTTTGTGCATTTTGAATATAAAGCTTTGAGTGTCCACCATTTATATCAATTCTGTATTCATTATCAGGTGTGAGCAATTTACCATCTTTTTGCCAAGTTAAACTAGGCACAGGAGTGCCCGAACATGTACAACTAAGAGAGGTATCTTTGCCCTCAGGAATAACAATGTTATTCAAATGTTCGATAAAATAAGGCGCAATCAAAGCGTCTTTATCGACCACTTTAAGATCAACAGTGAACGATGCTTCGCCAACTTTGTTTCTAGCAACACATTTATAGGTGCCTGTGTCGGGAAAGCTTGCTGGTGAAATCAAAAGTGAATTGACACCTTCTTCGTTTACTAGACATTTATGAGTTGGATCTTCAACTAATTCTTTATCATTGAAGTACCAAGTTAATGTTGGTGTCGGTCGGCCAAAGGCCAAACAATCCAAACGGACTGTTGTTCCATCAGTTACTTCACTATTCTTGGGAACTTTGACAAAATAGGGTTTTTTGTATTTATCATCGTCTTCAGGTTGTTGACCTTGTTCAGTAGGCTGCAAATGACGCAGTGCATTTGGATTAATGTACGATGTTTCATCAATGTTAGGCACGAATTCGACTGACAACCTGGCTTGAGTGTCCTCTGTGCCAGCTATGTTGGACACGACACATTTATACATGCCTTGATCATCTAACAATGCAGATTTTATTATTAGAGTAACTACGCCCATGTTCATGTCATAATAAGTGGCATATCGCTGTGAAGCCATCAATGGCTGATCATCTTTGAACCATTGTATTTCCGGTTTTGGATATGCATCTATTGTACAGCTGAAAACTGCCTGTGAGCCTTCGACCAATTTAAAGTCTTTTAGGGGCTCGATTATTTTAAGTCTAGCATTTTGAGCATTGTCCATTGGCTCATTCATATTTGGTTTTTTCTTCATTTCAAATTGTTGAAATACATCCGGATTAACATAAGATGTATCGTCAATTGTAGCTACTGGTTTTACTTTAAGCTTAGCGCTAGTTGAACCAACACCTGACGAGTTTCTGGCCGTAAGTGTATAAGTGGCCTGGTCGTCTAGCTTCACATTATCAATACTAAACAAAGCTCGGCCTTCATTTATCAAATAGTCGGAGCTTAATCTCAATGCATGTGCCAATGGCTGATTTTCTTTGGTCCATTCAACCTTTAAAATTGAAAAAAAAATTCGAATAAAATTTTACTTTGTTAAAAAAATTTTTTTCAAAATAATAAAATTACTTGTGGTTTTGGATAGCCTTTGACTTCACACACAAAAGTGACACTTTCTCCTTCAAAGCATTCAAGGTCTTCAAGAGGTCTTACGATCAAAACTGGCTGCTTTTCGCCTTCATCACTATCGTAAGAAGTTGGATGCTGGCCTAAGGCCTCGAGTGGTCTAAACGACTCAGGATTAACATAAGCAGTTTCGTCTATATTGGGCACAGCTTCAATAAACAAATTGCAAGATGTTTGACATCGACCAGCCACATTTTCGGCTTCTACTTTGTAAACACCAATATCAACCGGCTTTGTTACTTTAATATTTAAAGTAGCAATGCATGTAGACAAATTGTAGTCCATGTCGCATCTAACTGATGCCATTATTGGCTCATCATTTTTATACCAAGTTAACTAGACACAAAAAAAAAATATTTTTTTTTTTTTAATTAAAATTTAAATTCATAAAAAATAAAAATGTCTATAAATTTTATCTAATGATTCATGCAGCTAAAAAAATCTACTAAAAAAAAAACTACCTTTGGTTTTGGATTACCATAAATTTTACATGTTAGACTAATAGGTTGTTCTTCTACAATAATTAGATCAGTTAAGGGTATTATGACTATGGGGGGTTCTGGATTAATAAAATCCTCGGCTATTTCGATTGGCATGTGCTCTAAATCATCTAATTTTTTGAACGCATCTGGATTGACTGTTTGTGGTCGATCGTCTACGCCAGGCACATCGACAATTACTATTGTCATGTAAGTTTCATCACTACCGTACTCGTTCTGGGCAGTGCATCTATAAAATCCAGCATCAATACCTTTAACAAACTCAATGTTTATTTGAATATCGCCAGTATTCGGCTCATAAATAACATTAAATCGAGTTGATGCCATCACAGGCTCATCATTGTAAGTGAGAGTAATTTTTGGAAACGGATAGCCGTCACATTTACAATTTAAATTGACTTTTTCTCCATTTAGAACTCTAACTTCAGCTGGTAGATGTATGATAAATTTTGGAGGTCGGCCCTCGGGCGTAATATGAATTTCACTTTTATGAATAGGATCAGGTGGATGTTCTAGATTAACAAACGCTTGCGGATCAATCAAAGGACGATCGTCTATTTTTCCAGTTCTAAGCACAAATGTTTCACAAGTCGATTGATCACTACCAGCTATGTTTTCGGCAAGCATTAAATAGGTGCCAATATCATCCGGTCTAGCGTCAGAAATAAACAAAGTAGCCATACATGTATTAAAGTCGTAATTGCTTGTATATCGGGTCGATGCCGGTATTGGCTCGTTGTTTTTGGACCAAGTTATTTTCGGCTTAGGGTATCCATCTACTTTGCATATTAATCGAAAGGGTTCACCTTCGGTAATGCGCATGTTGGTTAGCGGCTCAATGACATGCGGGGGTATGTAGTTGAGATTTTTCTCATCATCAGCATCGCTTTGCGGCAGCAAAGGTTGCTCAAGATTTTTAAATATGTCTGGATTGATCATGGGCGTTTCGTCTATATTAGGCAATAGATCAATGGAAACTTTGCATTTAGTTTCACATTGGCCGTGCGGGTTCTCCGCACTGACCACATAATCACCGAGATCATTTTTTTGACAGTTTAGTATTCTAAGTACAGCTATGTCGTTAGTATAATCTAAATCGTGTCTACTTGACACTTGCAAGGGTTCGGAGTCTTTAAACCAAGTTAGCTACACAAATATAAAAGTTTAATAACACAGGCCAATTTTTACATGAATTACACAACTTGGTTCACTCAAATTTTTGATTATTATTTTTTTTTTGTATTTGTTTATTCGAAGAAAGGAAAAATATTTATTTAAAATTTTAATTTAATTTTAAACCACCACTGACACTTAATAAACTTTCCGCCAGTAGGCAAAAAAAAAAAATTAAACATTTATTTAAAAAAACTTTGAAGAAATTCATCACAAGAATTAAAAGGCTGTTTTTTCATCAAAAATTACATTAAAAAAAGAACTAGGCAAGTTTTTTGAAAAAATTGCAAGAACTAAATTTTAAAACACTTAAAATTAGAAGACTTAGAGATGATTTAATACAAATGTTTAAAATAGCTAAGGGCTTTGATGAAGTTAACTGGTTTAATCAAATTGTTCAAAAATTAACAGTCGTTTCAATCCACAAATCAATTAAGGTCACATAGAATTCCAGATAGAAAGACAAATAGTTAAAAACTGTGACCAACTTTTAAATAAGACTTTCTCTTGTACAGTGTCTTTTTTTATCTTTCTTTTTCAACATCCCGTTTTTAGGCATTGTGAATTTTGGAACAAAAAAACAAGAACAAAAATTTTAAATTTTAATAAATTTTTTTCCTTAATGTTTAAAACTTGTTCTGCAAAATGTATCAGCTGATACAAAGAATGAATGTATCATCCAATTGAAATCAGTGCAAAACCTCTGCAATTTAATTTTGAAAAATTTCTGATACATATACCATTTTTCAGATTTGCATTTGAGTTTTTCAGACATAAAATTTGGATGATACTTTCTTTGTATCAGCTGATACATTTTGCAGAACAAATTTTAGACCTATGGAAAAAAATTGATTACAATTTAAAATTTTTGTTCTTTTTTTTTTGTTCCAAAATTCACAATGCTCCGTTTTTTACTTTGCAGTATTAATCAACTGATGTTGTGAAGAGAAAAATAGAAAAATTAAGATTAAAAATTCAATCAATAATTTTATTTTTTGTCTAAAAAAAATTTCTATAAGTTTAGTTAATTAAAAAATTTAATTTGTCAATAATTTTTAAAAATTTTTATAAACAAATTTTTATTTATTTTTTTTTGTTTTGTTATGTCTAAAACATAGTAATACTAATTTGCCTTATGATTCATAATTCGCGTTTTTAAATAAACTAATAAGTTGTGTAATTCATTTACTTATATTATTAGATTTTTGTTAGTACAACTACTCTTTTCTAGAAACATAGTAAAAAAAAACAAAAAAACTTGTCTACTAACCTTTGGTCTTGGTTTGCCATCTATTTTACACATAAGCATTACAGGCTCGCCTTCAGTGAGCTTTATATCTTGTAGAGGTATAATAACCCTGGGAGGATAATTTTCTTCGGTTTCGTCCAAAGACGGCTTGCGTAAAGGAGTTTGTTCCAAAAATTTGAACGCTTCTGGATCAACCATCGGGGTGCTGTCCACATTGGGCAATTGCTGAATGAAAACAGTGCAATGTGTTTGATCACGTCCTGCAGGATTCTCAGCCAAAACCAAATAGTCGCCTAGATCAACAAGTAAGGCTTGGTCAATTTTAAGCGTAGCAATATTAGTGCTCAAATCATAGTCAGTAGTATACCGATTAGCAGCTGGCAAAATGACTCCATTTTTGAACCAAGTAAGCTTGGGTCTCGGGTAGCCTTCTATCTTACAGGCTAGTATTACTGTTTGGCCTTCTTCCAACTTAACATTCGATAGAGGAACAATTACTTTGGGAGGTGATATATTGTCCAATTCATCCAGACTTCTAGGCTTAGCATGAGTCGGATGTTCCAAGTATTTGAATGCTTCTGGATTAACCATGGGTGTACTGTCTATATTAGGCATTTGTTGTATGGTGACTTCACATTGTGTCTGATCGGAACCAACTTCATTTTCAGCTAAGGCAATATAGATACCAATATCGTTCATTTGAGCGTCATTTATTCGCAAACTGACCACTCCGGTACTAAAATCAAAGTCAATAGTGAACCTAGTCGATGCTGGTATGGGCGTACCATCTTTAAACCAGGTAATTCTCGGCTTAGGATAACCTTCTACTTTTCCAGCCAAATAAATAGTCAAGCCCTCTTCTAAGCTAACATTTGAAAGTGGCACTATAAACTTTGGTGGTATATAAGCTACAGATTCCTCTAATTTTCTTGGTTCAGCTTTGGGTTTTTCCAAAAATCTAAATGCCTCAGGACTAACGATTGATGAGCTATCAACTCCTGGCAATTCCTTAACCAATACACAACAATGCGTTTGATCTTGTCCTATTTTATTTTGAGCCAAAGCGGTATAATTACCAAAATCGGCCAATTGAATGTCTGATATGCGCAATGAAACTAAACCAGTGTTAAAATCATAATTTGGCAAAGTGCGTGTCGAAGCAGGTAGAGATATGCCGTCCTTAAACCACTGAATATTTGGATATGGATAAGCATCTATCTTAGCTAATAAAGTGGCACACTGTCCTTCTTCTACGCTAACATTTTTTAATGGCACAACAAATTTAGGAGGTTTCAATTGACCAGGCATTTCGTCTGGTTCGTTTTTGACAGCCGCCGGTTTTTCTAAATACCTAAACGCTTCTGGATTAACAATAGGCTGTGTATCCACAAGAGATACTTGATTTAAATTAAGACTAGCAACAGTCGAATCTCGGCCAGCGCAATTTTCAGCAATGGCCGTATAAGTACCCAAATCGTTAGTTTGTGTACCATTTATTTTAAATGAAGCAAGACCAGTAGTGTGATCGTACGCATATGTATAGCGAGACGATTCACTTAATGGTCTGTTATTGTGAAGCCAAATTATGTTAGGAATGGGATAGCCGACTATTTTGCTAAGAAAAGTAGCTGGTTCACCCTCGTTTACTCGTATGTCCTTAAGTGGAACAATAACCTTAGGTGGAGAATATTTATTGCCGTCCTCATCAGCCAATTCTCGTGGCTGAGATTTCGGCGTATTCAAGTACCTAAATGCATTAGGATCAACTATTGGACTTTGATCAATACCAGGTGATATGTCCACAATTAGTCTTGACTGAGTTCGATCATTACCATAATCATTTTCAACAAATACTTCATAGACTCCCGAGTCATTTGTTTGGCTTTCGTTTATCTTGAGACTAACCACTCCTGTTTTAAGATCAAAATCTGGATTTAGACGTGTTGATGCTGGAAGATTTATTCCATTTTTGTACCAGACTACACTTGGTTTTGGATTGCCTTCAACTCGACAAGCAAGTCTTACTGGTTTACCTTCTACCGAGTGAATGTTCGATAGTGGTACGACTATGCGAGCAGGCGAAAATGGTTCGCCGCTTTCATCTACATTGGCATGGACAGGAGTTTGTGGTTTGTTTAAATAAACAAATGCAGATGGATCAACAATTGGTTTGTTGTCGATGCCGGACTCTTTTTCAATTTCTAGTCTTCCGTTTGTTCGGTCCGAGCCGGCTTTGTTCTCCGCAACTACTGTGTAAACACCCGAGTCCTGCAAAATTGAATCGCTTATTTTCAGTCTAGCAACACCAGTGTTTATGTCATAGGTTGTGGTGAATCGTGTCGATGCAGTCAACGGTTGGCCGTCTTTTAGCCACGTTAGAGTCGGTTTGGGAAAACCGTCTATTTTGCATGCCATTGACACAGGCTCACCTTCTAATTCTTTAATATTTTGCAAGTGGTGAATTACCTTAGGAGGCTTGGCTCTATTAAGTGGCACGTCATCGTCCGTTTGCGAGTCTTCGGCTGACTCGTATTTACCATGGGTCTGTGGTCGATTTAGATATTTGAATGCGTCCGGGTTAGTGATCGGATTAGTGTCTATTCCGGACGATTCTTTTATAAAAACTTGACTTGTTGTATAAGCTTTGCCGGCCGGATTTTCGGCTACGGCTGTGTAATTTCCACAATCAGTTAATAGGGCTCCTGATACAGTTAATGTAGCAATACCTGTTGGTATTACATAATTTGTATTAAATCTAAGACTAGCTGGCAAACTCTTTCCATCTTTTAACCAGTGAATCTTTTTAAAAATAATTAAAAAAATTTTTTATTTATTAAAACATTGAAATTGATTATTTAATTTTTTTTTTAATTCTAATAAATAGCTTTTTTTCTTTAGAATTAAGATTTAAAATTTTCATCATCAAAATGTGTTTCTTTTAGAAGCTTAACAACCATAGTTGACCGAAAAATTTCAATTAAAATAACTGTTGTTTAGTTTAAAGTTTAAAGCTATTTTTTGAATTGTTATCAGTCGGAATAATTGCTTAGAAGATTAATCAACTAAATGATAAACATTTGAAAGGCTTATACAGAATGCTTATTATCTGTGTAAATGCATTGTTAATGCTTAAATCATAGCATTAATAATTAATACTACTTATAAAATAAAATTTAGTCCATTTTTTTTTATTGAATAACTAAAAAATTTCCGCAAAATATAATTTAATTATTATTTAACTTTGGTTTTGTGAAATTTGGTACAAAATAAAATAATAGGACAAAAATTAAGACTTGTATTTTTTGATGATATAAAAATTATATTTTCTTCTTAAAGATAAAAAATAAAAAAAATGATATCAAATTTAAAGCCTTGTTAATAAAAAAATATAAATATTTTTCGAATTTTTTTAATGATACAAAATAAATTTATTACTACACGATTACAATTATTAAAAAATGCAACTCATTTTTGTTGAAATGCCCATTGAAGAGCATGTTGATAATCAATGTTTAGTTAGTTCTAGTAAATAAAATAAGTCAACAGTAAGTTCAAGCAAAAATACCAAGAGGTAAACCTAGAAAAATTCAATTAAAATATCAAAAATTATCTGCAAGGAAAACTCACAAAAAAAATAATTAATCTTTTTTTTGGATTTTATCTTTTTTATGTGAATAAAGCAAACCTTAACCTAATGTTTGATAAAATATAATTTTTTTATTTTTTGAGGCAATAAAATAAATAAAAACCTAACCCCATTTTTCTATTTTATATCAAACGATTAATTTTGCATCATCATAAAATACATGCCAAAAATGAATGGTTTTTATTCTTAAGTTTTTTTACTAGTTCAGTAAACTCAAGATAATTCAAGATACAAAGCTGCATCAATAGTTAAATTCTGATAATTATGTGCAAAATCTATCCAAAATGCACTATAGTCAAATTTGTCCAAATTTTAATTTGCACAGTAAAACCAAAATGCAACTTTGCACTATAATGCATTTACAGAACTAAAGAAAACGTTTAAGAAAAGGAGTTTTTAGCTTTTTTTGACATTTTGTTTTGTTCTATTGTACTAAATTTGACAATACCAAAACCTTTTTTTTTTAATAGCTTAGTAATTAAATCAAAAACTTTATTAATTAAATTAATTGTTCAAAAATTTAAAAAGTTTGAATAAATAAAGTGATAATCAGTCTTTAGAGGCATCAAATATGACAAAATTTTTCATATTTGATGAAAAATCTAAAATGTGCAATAAATTCGAAAATTTATCTTGAAATTTAAAATTCTAAATTATTTTTTGGAAAATTTTTTTTTCTTTAATTTCAATCGTTTTTAAATCTAATTTAATTTTTTTTTTTAATCTAAAAATAAAATTTAACTTACAGATGGTTTAGGGTTTCCTTCAACTTGACAATTAAGTTTAATAGTTTCTCCTTCGTGCAATTTAGAATTAGCAGGTAGACCGACAACAAAATTAGGTGGTACTAGAGGTTCGGCAGGCTGTTCGCCATAACTTGGCCGATGAGCTGGCTGACTTGGTTGAGTGACTTTTGGTTTAGCCGGTTCGACAGGCTTGTACACAGGCTGGGGTAAATATTTGAAGGCTTCAGGATCAACCACTGGCCTTGTATCAATGCCAGCCAATTTATTCACATAGACAACTCCTCCAGTTTCGGCTTTGCCAACAAAATTTTCTGCCCGTATTTTAAAAGTGCCCGAATCATAGACATTAGAATCTTCGATTCTAATTGAAGCTACACCATTACTAGCATTAAAACTAGTCTTTATTCGACTAGATGCATTTAATGGTTGATCATTTTTCAGGAAAACAATATTGGCCAACGGATTGCCTGGCTCGATCATACAACTTAATACAATTGCTTGATCTTCATTTACAGTGGTTTCAGGCTGCATTTTTTTCACAATCCTAGGCGCTCTAAACTCTTCAGGTTTTGGCTCTGGTTTTTGCGGCATTGGCTGAACCATTGGACTACTTGGCACAGACGATGGATGTCTTGGACGAGCGTCTTCAGGCAATACCAATGAAACTTGTCCCGATGTTTGATCAGATCCATATGAATTTTGAACCACTAGAGTGTATACACCAGCATCATCATGCTTGGCATCTTTAATCTTAAGAGAGCATAATTTTTTCATTTCATCAAAATGAGTCGAATGTCTAGCTGACATTACTAGAGGCGCATTATTTTTGTACCATGAAATCTAAAAAAAAAAAATAAAAAAAAAAAACTCAAATTTAAATTTTTAATTTAAAATAAAATAAAAAAAAAAATTCTACAGATGGTAGTGGATTTCCGGCTATTAAAGCTTTAAGAACAATACAATCATTTTCTTTGACTTGTTCGGGCTTGAGTCCTCGAATAATTTTAGCTGGTTGCGGAGTGTTTAGCTCGACCGGTTGAGGTCTATCAAAAACTTCATCTTGACCAAGAGATTGTCTTGGTCGTTCAATAGGCTTTTGTGCGCGAACTAGACTAGCTTTAGTGAAAGCCTCGCCCAAATCGTTAAAAGCACGACAAATATAAACATCTGAATCATCTTCTAAAACAGTGTTAATAAGCAGTCTAGCAATGCCTGTTTTGTCATCAAAGCTCATTTTATGTCTAATCTGATTAGTTATTTCTCTATCTCCTTTGTACCATTGAATTTTAAGTGGATGACCGTCAAAACGGCATTCAAAATAGGCCTGTCCGCCTTCAACCAAATTTGTGTCTTTTAAATGTTCGATTACTTTTGGTATACCAGTATCTGGATACTTCTGATAGGCTCGAATAATTTCAACTGGCTTAGGCTCAGTTGGTTCTATTCGACTAGATTTAATGGGGCCAATATTTAAAGGCGCAGGCTTGCTATCACTAGGTCGGGTTGAGACCGATCTTCTAACAGGTTCTATTGGCTGAACAACTTCATTTCGTTGCGGACTTGGTTCTTTGACAATTAGCCAACATGTGCTTGACTCACTGCCAGCCGGATTAGTTGCTACCACTGTGTATTGACCACTGTCTTCAGGATAGACTTCGACTATTCTTAATGTACAATCTCCAGTATCCGGATCAAAGCTTATTGTGATGTCAGTAGATGGCTGAATTTGGTGTCCATTACTGTACCATTTAATGTCAATATCTGGACTTGATTGTATTATGCAATTGAGCACGACAGGATGTCCTTGTCGGGCTGTTGTATTTTGTAAGTGCTTTTTAAAATGTGGCTTTTGAATTGGCTGAATTGTGATTGGCTTTGATGAGCTGCTCTTTCTTGGCTCTGAGGCCGGTAGCATTTTGACCATGTCTTGTTGTGGCTTCACTTCAGCCTGTGATAAGTAATTTCTACTCTCAACTCGTGGCTTTTCAACTTCAATTGGCTTTTGTCGTTGTACAATAACCTCCTCGTGTTCTACTTGGTATCGTCTACGCATAGGACTATCGCTATGAGATCTAGGAGGACTCATTTGATGACCTGAACAAAATGAAAAAAAAATTATTATTTCAATAGGCTTATGGGTAATTATTCAAAAGGCTTATGATCTCTAAGGCTTTAAGGCTTTTAATAAAAGGAAAGAAAAGCGGGGTTTACCTTCGACTACTAATTGGCAAGCAGTTTCAAGGTGAGTATTCGATACAGGTGAGGTAATTAAAGCTTTATAGAGGCCAGAGTCTTCACAAAAAGCTTCAGGTATAGTTAGGGTATGATGGCCTTGATTTTGAGTCAATCGAGTATCAGGCGAATTATTTATTTTATTATTATCTTTAAACCATTCAATCTTTGGTTCAGGAATACCGCCAACTTCAATGTCTAATTTAACCGGTTGGCCTTCTTTTTTTTTAATCAAATATGGCAAACGTCTCAATAGTCTAGGCTCACTGTGACTATCGTCATTTGGTATGTAATCTTCGATGCGATGATGTTTGTTTTTGACTGGATCTGGCGTGACAGGTTCTTCGACAATCGGCTTTGAATTGTTCTCTTGAGGCTTGAGCCACTGAGGTGTTGTGTTGTAAACAGTTCGACTAGTTGTCTTATTAAATGAATAGCTATGTGTTGAATGAGATGGAGCTTCGAAATTTTTACTCAAATTTTTAATTGACTCTTGCCGATACGGAGCAGGCTCTTCGCTTGATTTTGATCTGGGCTGTTTGGGCGAACTTGGAGACAAATGTGATTTGTGCGGTGTTATATTTTGATGTGAATGCATGGACGATTTTTGACCATAAATAGGAGTCAAAGATGGTATGTGACCCTGGTCTGGTACAAGCATAGTTGAAGTGCGACATGATTTATTTAATTGACTTGTGTAAAATGTGTCTGTTAAGGCATCTTGTTGCCTATGTTTGATCGGGGCCTCGGATTTTGATTTTGGTGATTTTAAGCCATGCGGGCCTATAAAATTTTTAAACTCGTTTAAGCATGGAATTTTAGGGTTATTAACAAAATTACACACTCATTCGAAAAACATGCTATTTATTTCAAACTAAATTTAAATATAACCTTTAACATAGAGCATGGCGCTTGTTGAGCATGAACCAAGTGCGTTTCTAGCAACGCATGTGTACTTAGCTGAGTCTTGGTATGTGACATAGCGAATTATTAAAGTTGCCAAGCCAGTATTCTGATCATATGATACTGATACGCTTTGGTTTTCTTCAATTTCAATGCCTTCACGGTACCATTTTACGCTTGGTTGAGGTTTAGCTTAAAAAATTAATTAATTTTTTTTTTTAATAGTTTTTTAAAAATCTATTCGCTCTTCTGAAAATAATTTTTTAAATTTTTATCTAGATGTTGTAAAATTCAATTAACAAGTTACAATTTGAAAAAATTTTTTTTCCTATTTTGATAAATTAAAATTTACTAAAATAAAATACATTTAATATTTTTTTAATTTTTTAAACCTTGTTCACTCCTTGTAGAGCATAGGGGGACGATCATCTGTTTTCCTTGTACCTTTTTTAGCGATCTGACACAGAGGTGACTGCATCGAGCTGTTCATCTTAGCCGTAATTTTTAACTGGTCCCCCAATTTTTTAAATGAGAGATTAAAAAATGGGCCTCATACTACAGAGACATTCTGATATAAATAAAAGACAAAAAATAAAACATCAATAAGATATAAATTGAATATTGATTTGGTTTACCTTAACACTAGAAAGAGCTAAAAATAAAATTTTATAAATTTAAAATTTTTTTTAATTTTTAAATAAATTTTATTTATTATTCCTGAAATTTTTTGTAATTAATCAGCCGGGCAAGTATGTTACACTGTGCTACAATACTTTTAAATTTTTTTTTTTTTTTATTAAATTTAAAGTTCGAAAAAAGAACGAAAATAATTGATTAAAATTTTTATTAAGGCATCAAATTAAAGTTTTTTCTATGAATTTTTATTTAAAAAAAAAATTTTAATTTTAGCAAGCCATTGGCAAAAAAAAATCTAATGAATCTGATGCCTAGAAAGTTTTTAATGCTAAATATACAGTCAGATCTTCTAATGTTATTTATCGACGAAAATCGTGGTCTAGTTGATTCATTTAAGTTTATTGTTCCCAAAATCAAATTAAATATGGAATTAAGCTTTGCCTTTTTTAACTTTAATTTTTATGATTTATTAAATGATCTTCTAAAGACAGATTATTATATATGTCGATATTTTTTACCAAAGAGATGATCCTTGGTTTTTTTAAAAGGATGGGGCTCCAGCACATAGAGCAAAGCTAATTAAAGAGTGATTTGATGAGAATAATATTGCTCTCTTACCATTGCTCTGATCACCTGATCTTAATCCTATCGAGAACTAATGGCTATATATTGATGCAAAATTGGTGGAAACAAAGTTGACCTTAATCGAGCACTTAAAATCGACTATTCTGAACGAATGGCTAAATGTAACTGATGAATATCTGAAAAAATTAATTGAATCAATGTCAAAACGTATTCGTGCTTATTCGTGTTATGACGCAAAAGGTGGTCATTTTAAATACTAAAAATTAGTATGCGTCTAAACTTTTGTGCAATACTGTATAATTGTGTCATTTATTTTCATTTTCATCTTTCTACTAACTTTCTCAGTAAGGTAGTTTTCTCCATGGAGTTAAATAAACCCAATTGTAAAATAGAAATTTAATGTTAATTTTTCTACTCTTTTTTTAAATTTTTTATAATATTATTATTTAATTATTCAATTCGTGGACAAAACGTGGACTAAATATCATTAGCTAATGAATGATAAAAAAAAAAAAAAAAGTGCTCAAAAAAATTTCTTATTATTCAATGCTTACTGCTAAATTGTACTTACCATTAAGAATACATTCAAGTTTGGCTGTTTGTCCTTCACAAACAGTTACATTTTTTACTTGACGCTCAATTTTTGGCGGCGATTTGAGATCAATTGTCATTTCCATAGCAGGTAATTTTTGTTCAACTTTTATCTCTCTCACAATTTCATCATCATATTGATATCCTCTTGATCCAGCTGATTGATAAGAATACTTGACATACCTTGAGTCACGCGAGTCCTTATCTGAAATAAAATCACTAGAGGTTGAATCATAATCATTCACACAATCATCATAAATAAATGATGAAGTATTAATTATTTTTTTTCTACAACTAGCATTACTAGAACGACTAGCTCGTTTAGCAGGCAGACTAACATCACGTCTATATCGCTTACCAGAATGTTCACTTGTGAACGATGAAGCGTCCAGAATCAATTCGACTGGTCGTAACGATGGTCTTGAATGTCTCCTGTCAATTTCTCTATAATAAGTCATTTTGCTGTCCATTCCACGATCAATGTAGTATTCATCATCAGTGTCAGCATATCCGTAATGTATTTGTCGTGTGTAAACTGGTGGCATACTGCCAGATCGATGAAATGGTTTTTGAAAGATTAAATTAATGGGTTCAAAATTTTTCGATTCATTTATTTCTCGTACATAAGTACTTGAACTTGAATGAAGACCTGAGCCATACATTGACTGATCTCTGTTTATAATTAACTCAATTGGTTCATAATGTGGTGTTACGTCTTTGATCAGTGTGGTCGAGTAGTCTACCACATTTGATTTTTGACTATATGCTGATGAATAAGCCGAATGAGCGTTGATTACAAACGGTGCAGACTGATTATATTCATAGTGTCTTTCGACTTGTATTTGGCCAGGTCGACTCCATGAATCTACTATGTCTATTTGACTACCAGTGTCTCTGGTCTCCGGCAAAGTCTCTGTGTACTTGGACTGAGTGTTTTTGCTTTCTGATCGAATTTCTTGATCGTTTGTAGTTCTTGTCAGAATTTCTTCTTCTGTATAGAGAGCCGATCGGCCACCTCTTACTTCTGTAAACTCTTCGCCTTCGAATAGTATTTCAGCCGAACAAGTAGCTTTGCCATACTGGTTCTCAGCTGTTATCGAATAGCAGCCAAGATTTTTCTCCTGAAAATTCTCGATCACAAATGAATAAGAATCGCCAGCCATAATACATCTACAATTATCTATTTGTGGTGTTTGATCATTGAACAACCATTTAACTTTGGGCTTAGGCGAGCCGGCAATAATGGCTTCGATGCGCAAGTCCTCTCCAATGCGCACATGTTTGTTATAAAACAATTTTTTGAACTCAGGCGGATAGCCTGTTGATTTTGTTTGTGTAACACTAATGCTATGCGACTCGGACTCGTTCGATTGCTTCGGTTGAGACACCGTCAAGCGTCCGTACGAGCTCGTCTCACCATATGTGTTTGATGCTTGGGCTTGTATAATACCTGAATCTTCAGATATACTTTCGGTTACGACAAGGTAATAATCATCGCCCTGTCTAGCCATCTAAATGGGAAAAGAAAAAAATGTTAGTTTATCAGAAGACATGTTAGGCTAACATAGTGAACGCATAGTCCAAGCTAGCTACAGCTTGAACTTCTAAAATGCGCATTCGCGTCGATGGTCATGCTAATGAAAAGCGGGTCTACTTAATTTTTCACCAAAAAGCTCAGAACAGTAGACCATGTCCTGAGTAAGCCAGTTATTAAAAAATTAATTCTATGTTGTCAAAAAATATGTCCTAAAAACAAAATTCAAAAAAAAAAAAATCAAACCATCTATTACGTTCCATCTACAAAAAATATCTAAATCTAAACACTAATCACTTAACACCTATATTCGTACCTTGACCCTGTTTGATTCTTCTAGTTCAATACCGTTTCTGAACCATTTTATGACCGGTTGTGGAAAACCGGTAACTTTACACTTAAAACAAATATCGTGGCCCTCTAATACACTAATATCCTTTAACACATCTACAAACACTGGCTTATTTTCTATCTCATTCGAAAGCACATTCAGTCTACATTGAGATTGAGTTTGGCCATAACTATTGCTCAAAATTGCCATGTATTCACCAGAGTCTTCAGAATTGCAATCGTCAATAATCAAACAATATTTGTTATCTTCTTGTTGCCATCGCACATGCTCTGTCTCTCTAATTTCTTCTTCATTTTTGAACCATTTAATCTTTTTAATAGTTTTTAATAAAAATAAATTTTTTTAAATTTATTCAAAATTTTTGCTTTTTACTTAATTAAAGGTGACTTAAAAAATTTGTCAAAAAAAAACACCTTTTTTTTTAAATTTAAATTTAATTATGGAAAAAATGGATGTTTTTTGGCAATGAAAAATTTTTTATCAAATATAAATTTTAAAACTTGATCAAAGCATTTCAAATGCACAATAAAATTTTTTGGCTACTACAATCTTTTTTCAAAAATTCTAAAATATTCGATGAAATTTAATATTGCATATTCTGAATATGAAAAATAAAATTTTTTTTTAAACCAAAATTCGAATTGTAATTTTATTTTGAATCTTTTTTTCGATCGTGTGAAATTTGATACAAAAAATAAATCAATTCTTAAAAAATCTTATAATTTTTTTTTCTGAAGGTTAAAGAATAGTTCTGTAAATACAACATTGTGCAACTTTCAAAGTTGCATCAACTGGCAAAGTCTGACAATGTTGTGCAAAATATCTGCATAATTGCATTTCACTCAAATAAATTAAAATTTCTTTCTAGGCATTGTGAAATTTGGTACAAAAAACAAAATAAAATATCAATAATGCCAAAGCTCAATAATTCAATTTTGAAAATTGCACAATGTTGCATTTACAAAACTAATTTTTAAATTCTCAGAAAAAAAGTTAAAAGATTTTTTTATTTTTTATTCTGTTCTATTGTTCTAAATTACGCAAAACCTTTTTGCTCTCATTTCTTGTATTCTATGTTTGTTCGTAACAAAAAAAATATCTAAACCTCATTTAAGCATTTTTCTCAACACTCACTCCTACAATAGATTTAAATAATTATCCAAAATTGGTGAATTTTAGTTCAACAATTTGTGATAATTAACCTAAATATTTGGTAAAATCCTCGTATAAAATCACCACTGTATATTTTTTTCAATAGACTATTTTTAAAATTAAACTAATCAAGTTTATTTGATTGGCACTTACATTTGGTTGAGGCTGACCGATAGCAAATAATTCCATTTTGACTTGTGTGCCTTGCTTAGTTTCAAAATTTCTCAAGTGTCTAAGAACATTTGGAATTTTATCCTGTAGATTTTTTTCAATCTCTTCAGAGTTCTCTTTAACAAACAGCTGAGTGCTAGACCTGGCTTGTCCCATATTGTTTCTAATTACCACAGAATACTGTCCCGAGTCTTCGGGATAAGCTTCACTAATCTCAAGACTGGTCGAGTCCACATCGATTATGATCTTAAAATCTTTACTAAGTCCCATTAAATTTAGATCTATTGGCTGATTATCTCTCAGCCAAATGACATCCACTCTTGGGAAAGCCGAATACTGACAGCTCATACTAATCGGCTTTCCTTCCTGAACTGTGTACTGAGGTAGCAAAGGTTGATCTATAACAGGAGCTCGATTTGAATCGACTGGAATAGTCCTAATTACCGGTCCTTTAGAAAAAAAATGTTAGCTGCTTGAAAACATTAAAAAAAAATGATTAGCCTACTCCTGACTAATATTCCACAACTACAATTAGCTTCACCATATTGATTTCTAGCTAAACATGTGTAATTTCCACTATGCAAGTCCGGACTCGCATTGTTAATAGTCAATTGTCTTACATTCATAAATTTACTTGTTTTTAAGCTAGATTTAACTGATTCAGATAAAGAATCTAAAGCAATGTCATCTTTGTACCAGATAACTTCGGGTTCAGGTTCTCCCGAAATTATGCACTCAAGTGTGTAATTTGACTCGGCATTCAACTGAACCGACTCGAGTGGAGCAACTACCAATGGTGCACTTCCTTTTGGTTTACTTGGCTCTTTTACTTTGAGAAAAGCGCTTGTCTCAGCCATTCCCATGTCATTCACAATTCTACAAGAAAACAATGCATTGTCTTCTATATCGGCTTTTTTTATCAACAAACTCAAATTGTGACCATTTGATGTCTTTTCAAAATCTTTTCCATTTTCTATTTCAGTTCCGTTTTTAAGCCAGCTTATTTCAAACGGAAGTGTTCCTTCAGCCACACATTCAAACAAATACTCGCATCCACTAATTACCACAGCACTTTCTAGTTTTTTGGTAAAATTAGGCGCTATTTGATCGTCTAAAACACTTGATTCATGATATATTTGACTTGTTTTAATTTTTTGAGCATTTTTTTCCCTAATATTCTCAACATCCTCTTTTAATTGAACCAAATTATTCATTAGATCAATATTTTTAGTCACCACATGTCTAATTCTACTAGGTCCGTCCAAATCGCCATAAATCTCTACGGCCAAATTGGTCAAATATTTAACTTTAGAATCATAATATTCTTTTATGTCATTGAGATTTTGATTTATTTGATCCAAAACAAACTCGATTTGCTTCAAATCATAAAGTTCTGTTTTGGTAATCAAAAGTCTATTGACCACTTGTGTTTTTTGTTGAGTCCACACTTCTAAATCCTCATGCATTTTGTAAAATTCATTTGCTTGCAGCAACAAGTTGTGATAGTCTTTCAAAGACTCATTTAGAGATGACCATTTGTCGTCTACTTCACGCAAGCTAAAATTAAGCTCTTTTTCTTGTGAGCCGTCCAAATTGTTTACGGTCAAATTTTCCAGCATGGTTTGAACAACTTTTTTCCATTTTGAAATATTTTCCGAACATATCTAAACAAATTTAAACTTAAAAAAAAAAAAAAAAATGAAATTTTTTTTTTCTAATTACATTCATATTTTCGGTAAATTGGTGAAAATTTCTCAATTCTCTTTGTACAAGCTCGTAGCTGTGACCAAAAGAAGAGCGTTTGCGCGCAATTTCATTTAGCATCATGTCCATGTCGCGGACAATTTGGTTTTTCTCAATCATTACTTGGCACAACTCGAGTTTTTTCTTCAAAGCTCGTTGTTTTTCTTCCCAAGCTCGCTCCCATGAGCGCTTATGTTCTTCAGTGCGAGTCAGCAAACGGCGAACTGCGTCGCTAGTGTCTGCCTCAACACCCTAAAGCATCAAATTAAATTTATAGTCTTTTAATAAAATAATTTTTCAAGCTAATTACTTGTCTTCTAACTCTGTACACAATTTCATCACCTTCGCCAGAAGTAAAATTTAATAGCTTAATGACATGTTCTCTTTCGATTATGTGCTGTTTGAGCATGCTCTCAGCCGTAGAAATGTCATTTGGTAAATCACTATTTGAGCATTTTTGCTCCGATTCTGTGATTATTTCCTCCAATTTGTGATAATTTTGAAAAAATTGAATTGCCATTTGTAACAATATTTTGTATTCGTTTATTCTGGCCAAAAATCTTTGTCTTATTTTGGTCAATTCGTTGACAATCATGTCCTTTTGGCCCTGTGTGTCGCCATTTAGCGATAGAATTTCGGCTTTGGTGATACAATCCTCAATGTCGATTGATATTTGCTTCACAGTAGGCATAAATTCATCTAGATTTTTTTGATAAACCTGAGCCATTTCAAGAGTGTTGCCAAATTCGCCAGTCACTTTGGGGAAAAAGTTTTCCTCAACAAGAATTGTTTTCTTAATGAGCTGACGAGCGTTTATTAAAAACTCTTGCCATTCTTCCTTGAAGCGCTTTTGACTTGACATTTTCTCTCTCCACAGATTCAAATGAGAACGAATGTTTTCAATTTGATTAGTCGCATCGTTCATTATAAGCTCAATGTCACTTGTCATGTGATTTGAGTTCAATTTCAAAATTTCATTATCAGACTTGAAAAAAAAAATGAAAAAAATTTTATTTCACAAAATTTAATAAAATAAAAATTTTTGTCTAAATTTATTTATCTGAATGAATAGAAGTGTAATTACTTTTCTAATGGATGCAATTGATTGACGGCCCTTCTGCAGCAATTCTTCATAGTACTGCTCAATAATTCTTGTCTTATCCAATACGTGTTGTTCGAAAATAGAGTCCGCTCTTGGACTTGCTTGACTCATATGATCATTAACACTTTTAAACAATTCATTTAAATCGATGGATAAATTTTTAAATTTTGCCACTATTTTAATAAATTCCAAATAATCAGAAGAAACTGCTATTCTTTGCTCTACAGTTAGTTTAAGTCTATTCCATTTTTGTTCGATAAGATCTAAATTTTTTAAAATTTGATTCTTTTCCACGCTTGTTTCACACTTGTTTATTAAATCATGTGCTTTTTCTCTTATAAGCCCATACTCTTTTTCATTTTCTCTCAAATCAAATTCCATTTGTTCATGATTATCTACATAATCGCTTACATACACAATGTCCAGGCCCATATCTCGATGCTGTGTCAAAAAAGCCTCGCCTATGTTAGTAATCCAAGAGAGCATCTGTAACAAAAAAAAAAAAAAAAAAAAGAAAAAAATTAATTCTTTTTTTTAAATAAAAAAAAAAAACTTTCTGAACTTACGGCATTATATTTGCTTGCAAATTCCAGAAATTCAGTTTGCTTTTTTTGTTGGT
>VANL01000419.1:0-35208 GCA_006352455.1 Brachionus sp. 'Tiscar' | reverse complement strand
TTTTAAAAATTTATAATTAGAATATTTTTTCAATGTGGCAATGCCAAGTATTTCATGGAAAATGGATTGCCGGAATTTCAGCTGGAGGTCGTGGACAATTTAATCCCTGTAAATGCTTTAATATTTAAAAAAAAAAAATTAATTTTAATTTTCTAAAAAGCAAAATATTGGACTAACCCTCAATATACATTTATCATAACCGAGAGCGATTATATTAATAGTGATGGCTGCTGGGTAATAATTAGTCTGATGCAAAAGTATACTAGACAAAGACGCATTCTGCTAAAAAGCGAGTCAACAGAAGAATACATACAATTTCGAATTTATAAAGTACAACAATTCAAAACTTAAAAAAAAAATTTTTTCTAATTTTTGTTTATAAAAAGATTAAAAATCTTGACATTTACTACGATTCTTTAAAGACAGGCGAACCAGTACTTCCTTCTGATTTGATTCGAGTAAATTCTAGTGGATCATATACTAATAAACGAGAAGTAACTGGAAGGTTCCATCTGCATAGTGGTGCATTTGTTATTGTACCTTCAATTTATGAAGAAGAAATTGAGGGAGAATTTTTAATTCGAATTTTTACCGAAAAACCTTTGAGCAAAAAGTACCTAATGGTTAAAAATTAAAATAAATTTTAAATTTTATAATTTTTTTAGATCTCTAGACACATCCAATAGAAGAGCTACTGTGGTAATTATTTTAAATTGATTAAATAATATCTATTGATTTTTTTGAATGAAACAAAGATAAATATTTTAGGTTGTAAATCAAATTGTAAAATATTTTCATATTGAAATTATTATCAATAAAAATTAAAAGAAATTATTATTAATTAATAGAAATTAATTTTTTTTTCATCTTAAAGCAATACAAGTGCAATTCAGTAGAGACTGATGATGATGACATAATTCGTGATATCCAAGAGCTTTCAGGTGGTGCATCCAAAGTTTTCAACAAATTTGTTCACATTGCAAGCGATTTTAACAAAATTGCAAGCAAAAAACGCAATGAAAAAAATTCACGCTTTCAATTCGAAACATATGCATCTGAATCTAGGAGTAATTTTTTCAATCCAACTGCCAGTAATGAAAATAAGCTTGGATTTTCAATAAGCCCAAACATTAGCTGCAATCCAAGCTGAACAGTGTAATCTAATATTATAGTTAAACTTTCATATGATTTTACTTTTTATCCGATTTATTGTTTAAATAGAATAAATTTTTTTTTTCATATTTTTTGCTTGAAATTTAAAACAAATCCTTTCAAAGAAAAAGAAAAAAAACTTTGCGTGTCTGTTTAATTTAATTTTACTGATATGTATTGAAGTTATTTATGCTATGTGAAAATAATATATAAAAATTTAAGAGATTTCCACTCTTTTAGATTAGGAAAATGACGTTTTCACCAAGTACTAGGCTTGCTCATCATAAAGAGATGTACAAATCTCCTTTTAGGCAGAGTGCTCAAAACTCTCCTATGGATAAAGAAAATGGTTTGACAGATAGTCCGTCGTGGAGAAATGCCTACAAAAAACGCTGTTTTGATCAATTCAAAAAGAGTCGACAAAAATTAATAAATCGATTCAGAAGCTGTCAAGTTAGCTATAGAAAAAAATAACTGCTTTTAAGTAAATATTATTTTTTCTTTTAAGATTGATGACGTCACCAAAAAACCCAAATTCAAAGATTATCTTGAGGAAGAATTGGAAAAGATTTGTTTGCTTGAAGCAGAAAGCAACTCTATTTCTGTGGACGAAGCGCTTAAAATTTACAAACAAATACAAGAAGAAATTATTCCCAATGACCTTGATGAGGCTCAACTAGAAGAGCTTTTAAAAAGCCAAGAAAGAGAAGAGCTTTTGAATCAAGATTCCATTCATCATGCTCTATCTGATCAATACAGCCGTATTTTTTGTCCAATATGTCAAAAAGAATTTCTGGCACAAGAAGATTCCATAATTTATTGCAAAAATACTCTAAAAAACTTGTGCAATTTTAAAATAAATTGTTTTGAAACACAGATTGACTTGCCTAAACTAGCTGATCGTTTAAATCAAGCACTAATGAACCATCAATGCAATGAAGTACCAAGTTTTCAGTTCAAAACCAAAGATCAAATGAGCCAAAATGACTTGATTTTAATCAATCTATTGAGCTCATCTCCAACAACTTCATGCTTTTTGATCATGTCATGTGAGAATTGTTCGCTAATGCAATCAATAATTTAATTTATTTTGTATGTATATAAACGTAGCATTGCGCTTAAAAAATAAATAAATTTTATATCCATTTTTTTTTAACAAAAAATTGATTCAGTATAATTTAGACTTTTTTTCTCAATGAATTAAATAAAGTTTTAATAAATCCTTAAATTATTTTATTGACTTCAGCTTTACAGGTGAAAAATAAATTTCAAGATTTGCATAAATAGGATAATGTTAAATTTGAATTTGTTTTTAATTAAATTTTAAAGAAAATAAAGGTAGAAAGACTCACCTAGCTGGCATTTAAATTCGAATTTCTGGAAAATTTTCAAAAATTCAATCAAAAATGACGAATGTAGTCGACGAAATTCGAAACAGCAAACCAGAATTTTCAGACAAATGCGAAGTGGTCATAATAAATCCATGCTTTAACAACAGATTTTATCAGGTTCTAAATTTTTTTCTCTAAAAATTTTTACCCAAAAATAAGAGCCCTCTGAGAATTTAAAAATTTTAGTTTATTTTAAATATGAGGGCTAGTATTTGCAACGAAATAAGATTTATACTAATTTGTAATTTTTTATAAACAATTTTTCTAAGAGTGATTTAGTTTCTTTGAGATCATATTCAACAGATTACAGTGAATTGATTAACAATGCCCAAAGACAACATACGTCTGAACCGGTAACCGATTTGATTCGATCTAATTTCATGAGATTGTCAGAAAAAAGATCTCAAGAAGACCCAAATTCCAAGTAGGATCTAATTTAAATTTTTTGTAATTATTTTTTTATCAACTATCAAGGTCCAGGAAAGTTCATCCTTTGCATTTAGCCTGTTCGGTTGGAAATATTGAAAAAATAAAAAAGTATATTGAAAAAGACGGCTTCGATCCAATGAAACCTGATTCGCAAGGGTTATTTCCCCTTCATCTGGCAGTAATATCTAATAGAAAAGACTGTGTAGATTTACTATTAAATACATACAAATGCAATCCGAACGTTAGTGATTCTAATGGAATGACACCGCTTCATCATGCAGCACAATTAGGATTAGTCGAAATTCTAAAAACTCTCCTTGCACATCCCGATATTGATTTAGTATTATTTTATTTACAAGTTAAATTAGAAAGTCTTCAAATTTATCTTAGATAAGCAAAAATTCAGATGGAAAAACGGCAATTCAACTATCTGAAATGAACGGTTCTACTCCAAATAAAATTTGTACAGATCTACTAAGAGACAGGCTTAGTCGACCAGTATTTATGAAAAAATTTTTGTTTTCAAGTTTAAATTTTATTTAGCCAAGACAAATTATTGTTAAATTAATGGATGGAACAGAGTTAAATTTGGGCCTAATATCTGGATCAAATACAACATCTGAACAACTTCGTTCTCAAATAAATATTGTAAGAAAACAATAATTGTCCATTATTTTTACCTAGAGGTTTTTTTTATAGAAACTCGGTTTGGATGCAGAAAGTGCTAGCTGTTTTTCTTTATGGATATGTTCAAAGCATTTGAGTATTTATTTGAAATGTTTTGGCTTAATATGGTTAATTTTTTCTTAAATCAAAGAACTTCAATTAAAACCAGAACACAAACCGCTTCAGCATTTGGCTGACTGGAAACGATGCATCGTTTCCCAATTGACAAATGTAGATCCTTTAAAGGAAGAGCCAAATTTAGTTCTAATGAGAGATGCAATGTGCTTTCTGAAAACTGAGAAAAAAGTAAAATTAACTTTTTTTAAGAAAAAATTTTATTCTCATAATAATCTATATTCAGAAGAAAAACTTTATTTTCCAAAAATTTCACTAATTAATTTTTTCAATTAGAAAGAAATAATAAAAATTATAACTCTTAAGTAGAAGAAGTAGTAATTTTAGTATCAAATATTCAGAAACTTGAATTAAAACTCAAACAAAGCTTTATTGAGGCGTAGCAGTCGTTTCGTGCCTGATTGCCAAATAATCATCAAATTTCAAACATAATTAAATCTACAAAAATTTATTTGCTAGTCAATTAAAATTTTTTCATTTTTAAAATTCGAACAAACAATTCAAATAAATTAATAATTTAAATAAGGATTCGAATTAAATGAAATCAGTCAATCTTATTTATATTTAACATAAATTTTTTAAATTTAAAATTATAATTATCAAATTCAAATATAAAAAGTAAATTAATAAATAAGTAGCAATGGTATTTCTTTGCAGATTTTATCTTTTTGAGACCTATTGAGACCCTTCCAAAATTTACTCCTTTCTAGATCTTGAAAAGTGGGTATTAAAATTCATTTTAATTTTTATGAAAATACCTAATTTTTTTTAAAAAGTTTATATTTGACATTGGCTCTTTATTTGGCCAAGATATTCAATCAAAATAGGATGAAATTTTGTAACTTGATCACTATTCATTCGAGAATATCGACACATTGTCAATATAATTTTTCGATAACTTAGATTATTATTTTGTCATCTGCTTAGATTTTGAAGAGATTTTTAATTAACTCTAACTTTTTATTAATATTAATCGCGAAGGCCCAAGTACTGATCCGTTCAATTTATTTGACTGAATCCAAACCATTAATAAAAATGAATATATATCTAGACTAAAAGAAAAAAAATTTAAATCTTATATTTCTTTTTTATTAAATTTTATGTTTTTTAGCAGGTTTTTGTAAATTTTTAAAAACAATAATAAATTTAAATTAAACCTAGAGAATTTTTAATCAAAATAAATAAATAATAAATTGAGGTAGGATTAGATTTAAATACAATATCTAAATTTTAAAATATAAATAAATTAAATTTCTTTCTAATAAAAAACTCAAAAGAAAAATTAAAAATTAAAAAAAAATATACTCTCCATAATTATATAATTTTTAATTTATAATTCAGTTAGCCAGTTTGTTTAGCACTCAAAAACCGGTGATGTTTTATCGAACCTTTGTGCTTTTTTCTTTTTAATTTTATTCCATGAAAATATTTTATTTTATTTTTTGATTTTAGAATTTTGATTAAAAAAATTTTCAATAATGATTAAAATTTATTTTACCAAAAATCAAAGAAAAGATGTAGCATTTTTCAATTCTAACAAGACTGATCAAATAATAATATTCATTCTAATAATATTAAATTTTAATCTAGATTTTAAATCAAACTGCTCTAAAGCTTCTTTGTTATGAAGCTTATTACAATTATATTCATTCAATGTACATTAGTAATGAACAAGATGCCGCAATTCTTGCTGTTATATTTATGAGAATGCTAAATGATTCATTAAAAATCAAGGACTGGATTCAATTTTTTAAATCAGAGTAAATTTTTCTCTTAAAAAAATGTATATATTTAACCCTTTATAGACGCAAAAACTTGAGAATATTTGTACCTTTAAAACACCTATTTAACAAAACAGTTCTTGACTGGGTTAAAATTATATCTAACGAATGGGAACGATCTTCAACTCAATTAAACTCTCTCAACCAATTTGTAAGTGAATTTACTAATTTATTTTATTTTTTTTTAAATTCTTCAAAATACAAGAAACTACAAAATAAGTTTTTATCTCATTGCTGGAATTTCCCTAATTATGGTTCGGCATTTTTCTCAGCAACAATTCCAAAAAACAATGTACAATTAAAATATTTTTAATTTTTGAGCAACAAAAACTAAATATTTTTTAGCATGTTCATGTATGTGTAAACTACCAAGGAGTCTTTTTTCTAAACAAGCAAACCAGGGTATAAAAAATTTATTTTTGAATTTAAGCTTTTACTTCTTTTAATTTAAAGGAATTGGAATTTTTTTATCCTTATCATGAAATAATTTGGAAAGTCCACTATTCTCCTGATTCGATCGAATTTTTTTCTAAAAAAGCCAAACAAAGTGTCCAAGTGTACACCAAACAAAACAATCTTATAAATTTATTAATGTACAAACTAGAAAATAACCACAAAATGCTTGAAAAATAAATTTTTTAATTTCAGTTTATTTAAAATATTTTGTTTAGAATATTTTTTTGACTAAACAATTTCTTAAAATAAAAATTACCATCAAGAAATATTTAAATATTACATAACTCTTATTTTAAACTTTTTCATTTAAAATTTACATTGAAGCTTTTTCTTGTTGTCAAACAAATTGTTTTTTCTATTTGCTTGGAAACTATTTTTCTTGAGTAAATTACATTTCATTTTTGTTAATGATTTAGATTGATTTTTTTCTTGAATTTAGTGCTGTTAAAAGGCTGATTCAACATGACTTAATTTGATTTTTTTCTTTTTATTAAGAAATTTAAATTAGTTATTTATTTTATAATTGTGTCTAAATTGTGCAGAAATAAAATCTTTAATTTGACCTAAAAATCACATGGAAAAAAAAAATTTATGTGATCATCATTTCAAAAGTTTAATTTTCTATAATGAAAAACACACTTATTTAAACGCGTCATCTATCTCTTTTTATTTTAAAGAATTTAACATCAAAATACATTAAAAATACTGATTGAATTAGATAATCAGAGATCAAGACCTAGTTTTCTAGTGCTTATAGTATTTTATTGTTTTGAGATATTTTTATTAGAACTATGAGTAAAAATAAACTCAAATTTTTGACACAGTTAATTAGCATTTTAATCTAAAATTTAAACTCAAATTAATTTTTAAAAAGATGCATCAAAATCGGTTGGAAAAAAAATTCAATAATTTTTTAGGCATATTTTATTTACTCTATTTTTCTGATTGTTAAATTAAATAAAAATACGAGTTCTAAATAAAAAGTCTAAAATAAAAATATAACTTGATTTACTGTTATAAACGTTTTCAAAATTTTTAGGTAAATTAAAAAAAAAAGCTTCCCAGTGTTAGCTTTAGTTTTAATTCAATTATATTAGCGATTTTTGTTTTGCTTTTTAATACTAAAATATATAGTTAATGAAAATTTTTCCATAACATGTTACCATTAAAAAGTTTATGATTTTAACAACAATATTTTACTCAATATATCAAAAATCAATATTTTTTTTCAAGTTAGCTATAAAAAAAGAAGCATTGAGAAAAACATTATATTTAGTTTTAATTTATAATTGGAAATTAAAGAAAAATAGTTTAGTTTAAGATAAAATTTAAGCTATTATAAAAATTATTTAAATTTAAACTTATTAACAAAATTTATTAAGCTAATTTTATTTTTAACTTAAATAATAGTAAAAACAACGAATTTTAAGATTTTAAGTCATAAAAATACTTCCACTTTTTCATTAACTTCCGTTTACACTTATTGACAAAAAAATCAAGTAGAAAAAACCAATTTAGCGATTTTTTAACGTAATATCACTAGAAACTCGTGAATTTAAACTAACAAAAAATATTAAATTTTTGCTCAACAAGAGTTTATACCATTAATTTGAAGAGAATGTTATTATATTTTGTTCACCAGAATTAGATTATTATCTTTTCAAATTATTTTAAAATTTATCAAAAAATTTCCAAATTTTATTTTCATTTATTGCATAGAGAGTTGAATATAAAAAATTTCAAATTAATCAGAATTTTATCAAAATTAATCATTTTAATTTTTTTAAAAAAGATAATTACACTGTTTAATCCCTACTTAAATTTTTTTTGAATTACTAAAAAAAATAAATAATTTGTAATTTCATACCAAATACAACAAAGTGTGACAATATTTAAAATTTCTCAAAATTAGCTTAGAAAAAAAAATTATTTTTCAGCATAATAACTAACAAATTTTAGATAACATGTTTCAATTTTTATAATTTTGATTTTTCAAATGCTTTATTCTATTTTTAAAAGACGCCGTATAAAGTCAAAATCAATAGTATTCATTTTTTTAATATTCGTTCTAATATGGTTGCATAGCTCGGTAAAAAGTCCCAAGCAATCTTTCAAAAAAATAAACATTAGTCACGCCGAAAATTCCAATGTACAATATGTTAATTTTGAAAAACAAAATCAAACATTAGAAGAAATAATCAGCAAGCTAAACAGTCAATATAAAATAAATAATTTTCATTTTATTGAAAAAATACTAAAAGATGAACAAACAGAATCTTTGAAATTTTCGAATAATTCAAAAATAAATTATCCGTATCCAGTCCCAAAATTTTTTGTTATTCTTGTCCAAGTTCATTCGCGGTTAGACTACTTGAAAGAACTCATAAACTCTCTGCGTGAAACACGACATATCAATCAATCATTAGTCATTTTTTCACATGATTTAATCGATAAAGAAATCAATAAACTTGTTGAATCAGTTGATTTTTGTGCAGTAAGTTTTTTTTTCATTTTAATTTAGAATAATTGATTTATATTTTTTCAAGACTTTGCAAATTTTCTATCCTTTCTCCCTTCAGGTATATCCAGATAAATTTCCAGGAGATGATCCTAATGACTGTCCAAAATCGATCAAAAAAGAAGAGTATAGCTAATTTGAATTATTTTTTTATTCTCCCAAATTTTTAAAGAGCCAAACTTCGAAAGTGCAACAATGCTGACAATCCTGACACTTTTGGGCACTATAGAGAAGCAAAAATTGTTCAAATAAAACACCACTGGTTTTGGAAAGTAATAAAATCATAATTGAAAAAAAACACGAATTTTTTTGATTAAAAATTTAAAGTTAAATTTTGTGTTTGATCAACTTGAGATAACAAAGAATCTCAAAAATCTTCATATCTTACTTCTTGAAGAAGATCATTATGTTTTTCAAGATTCAATTCACATAATGCGTAAATTGACCCAAGAGTATGTTTAAATGTTTTTGTTTTTTGTTTTATTATTGGTTTCTAATTTTATTGAAAGAATTTTGAGCGAAGTTGATATCGTATCTTTGGGCTATTTTAAAGGAAAAAACCAACTATTTGATCCAAAATCTCTGAAATCAGTAATGATATTTAGTAAAAAAAAAATTATTCTTTAAATTAATTTAAGTGGTCGAAAGCTTATTGGTGGGCGTCAAGTAATGGAATTGGGATTGTAGTGACTAGAACGCTTTTTGATAAAATAAAAAGATGTTCAAAGGTAAAATATACTTTTTTTGTCAAAAATAAACTATCTTTTTGAAGATTTTTTGTGAATATGATGACTATAACTGGGTATACATGAATATGTATATTAAACCATTTAATCAGTTTAATAAAATTAGTATGTTAAGGATTGGTCTCTTCAATTTGTTGTTCAAAAATGTTTTAAAGATCACTTAATCTCACTGTATCCAACATTCTCCAGAGTAGCTCATTTAGGAGAATGGTTTGATTTTATTGGAAAGATTCATTAGATTATTTTTCTTTTTTTTTTTAGTGGAACACATTTCAAAGGCAAAACATGTGATCAAAATTCAAAGGTATCAGAAATGAAGAAAAAGTATCTAACTTCGGTTTCAAGCTTTTTTCCACAATCTATTTCTATGAGTGGTAAAGTTTTGGGTATGAGAAAAATAAAAAAATCCAACGGAGGTTAATAAAATCAATTTTAAAATTTTTTTGTAAATTTTAATTTTTTTTTCTAGGGTGGTCTGATCCTAGAGATCACAAACTTTGTAAAAGTTTTGTTTTAATTTAAACTGAATAAATTATATTAAAAAAAGAATATTTTATTTAATTTGTCAAGATTTGTAAAAAACAACACATTCTAGTATGAATGTATATTTTTTTATCAAAAAAAATATTACAGAATTTATCTATTATTTTTGATTAGTTATGATAATTTTGAACAGTTAAATATATAGCTTGATTATTTTATTTTTAAACAATTTTTAAAATGTGGGCGACTAAAAAAAATAATTTAAAAATACCAATCTTTTGAGTCATAGTAAAAGTCAATGAGAATCTAAATAAATGATTACATTTCGATAAAAATTGTGTTATTGCTATTCAAATCAGCTTCAATAAATGATTTACACAAATTGTGATCTCTTGGATCACCCCATCCGCCATTAGATTTTTTAATTGCTAAAATTCCCGTATTTACAGAATTTAAATAAAACTTTTCACTGAAAAGTTCGTTTTTTTTTTCCTCCAAGGTTTCGTTTAAACCTTCAATTTTAGTCTTTGGATCACAATTAGAACCTTTATGATGAGTGCCACTTGAGATAAAAATTTTGATTTATCTAAAATCATAAAATTAAAAAATAATACCATTCACCCATGTGTATTACTCTTGATGAAACCGGGTATATTGCTACTAAAGGTAATTTAAAACAAGTCTGGCTTATGTATTGAAGTGTCCAGTCCCAATTATAATCATCATATGTACAAAAAGCCTATGCATTTATCATTAAATAAAAATTTCTTAAGCTTTAGATACGTCTTACATTTGAGCAATCTTTTATCATTTTCCATTGAGCCCGAGATAACATTAAGCCTGTGTTATGTTTAGAAGAGTGCCAGTAGGCCTTCGAATACTAAAATTTTCTTATCAAATCAGTCAATTTAGAACAATTTTGGTCTAATTTACTTTATTCAAGTTTTTCATGTCCAAATTTTGTTTGCTTCGCTCAAAAACTGCAAGCGAAACGACATCAATGTCACTCAAAATTCTAAAAATTAATTTTTTTAATTAAATTTAAGAGAAAAGCTTGTTAATTTTTAAGAAAAAAAAATACTTTTCTGAAAGTTTTTGAAGAACATGTATTGAGTCTGGAAGCAAATAATGATCTTCTTCCAGTATTAGAACATGCAAATTATCTAAATGTTTAGTTTCATTTAGCCGATCGAAAATAAACGCTAGCTAAATTTCAAAAATCCGAAATAAGTTAAAATTTTAAATTTTAAATCTACCTTCCAGAACCAATGATGCTTAATTTGAACAACTTGTGATTCGCGATAATTTCCATATGTGTCAGGAAATGCAGCATTATTACAGCCTATTTCTAGGGCTCTAAGCAAAAATTTTAATTTAACAAGCTTTTTTCAAAAAATATTTTTTAAATTACTTTGCTTTGTTCATTGACCGCGAGCAGTCCTTTGAATCTTTACCGGGAAACGTATCAGGATATAACTGCAAAGAATATGGGTAGAAAATTTGTAATGTCTAAAAAAAAATTTAAATTTTTTATTTTTTCCATGAATAAAATAAATTACTGCACTAAAGTCAATAGAGTTTATTAAGGTGTTCATCTCTTCATCATAAATGTCATGAGAAAAAACCAGCAACGCTTGTTCAATGTATTTGGTTCTTTTTAGGGAATTAATAAGCTCTTTTAAATAATTTAAACGCGAATGAACTTGAATGAGTATAACAAAAAATTTTGGCATCCTATAAATGCTGTTAGTTTTAGAACCATCATTTATTGACTTTTTTGGAATATTTTGAGCATGTATTTCATCTTGTAGAATACTTTCGATTAAATTTTTATTCTTTATTGGTAGCTCAGTATTTGATTTCTTAATTTTATCAAATAACGATTGAAAATTTTGACTAGAATTGAAAATTGGTTGAATGTTGGTTAAATTTTTAACTTGAATTATTTGAGACACATTTGGGCTTTTGAGTCCAGCATTTTTTTCCGAATTAAGAGTATTGAAGTCTTTTATCTGACTTATCAGTTCAATGTTCAATAAGACAATGATAAAAACTGGAACCGAGAGCAAATATCGAAGCTTGGACCGATTCCACAGTTGTGTTGGTCTCATTTATTTTAACAAACGGAAATAAATATTCTTAATGAAGAGTATGAATTTTAAATAATATTATTTAATTTAATTTTGATTGTGCTCTCTATTGTTTTTCATTATATTGTTGAAAATTTTGCACAAACAATTTTGTAACAACAAAACTAACAATCAGTTAACATATAAATAAAAAAAAAACTAGTTTAGAATCAAGTCAACAAAATAAAGATAAATCTAAAAAAATTTGATTATTATAGACTTCATTTTTTAAATAAATCAAATACTATTAAGCTGAAAATAGTCTAGAAAGTCTATTTTATAAGCTCATGAGGCTTTTTACTATCTACATACATAAAATTTTACAAGAAAACGCTTCAAAAAGTTCTTTTGCCCGAAAATCTTTCTTTTTTCTTTTTATTTGCTTCAGACAAACCATTTTTCCTAATTAAAATTATCTAAAAAATTCATTAATGGAATTTTTATTTGTTGAATTCATTCAGACGTGACAGCCATCTATATTCAAGTCATGCTCAAAAGCTTAAAACAAAAAATCAAATAATAATCTCTTTTAATTAGGCTGCAAATACCAATATGCTGAAATTTGAGATTAGTAAGCTTAAAGATTATTGAAAAAATTATAAATATGTATAGAGAAGCGTTAAAGCTTGATGCAACTTAATTCCATTTTAAATAATTAACTGAAATTTTTAAGTCAGAAAAATTGGTCAAAAAAAAAGTGATATAAAAGCCATATGATTTAATTCATTGTATTTTAAACTCAGAAATAATTTTAATAAAGTGGTTAAAATATAATTAGCATTTTTTTAAGCTTTAAGAGAAATTTATAATCTATGTCGAAAGCTAGATAGACAAATACTAAAGAAAAGATTAAACGCTCGAGTTTGAAACAGAGCTTTGGACGGCTAGTCATGCTTAAAATTAAATACTAAATTAAATATAATTAACTGTTTGATCAAAGAAAATAAGAAAATGATCCTAAGGTAGTTATTTGAATAATGGCTAGATTTAAATAGAGGACAAACATTTGTTGGCCAAAATTTTATGGCTCTCAACTAAAAAAATAAATAAATTTTTGTTTGAATTTAATCCAACTTGAATAAAGTGCTCGTAAGTCTGAACATGATTTGAAATCAATATCAAATACTCATAATTGTTTCATTAGTCAGCATTTAATCTATTTTGGCATTTGGTATTAAATTAAAATTCTTATATATGAAAATTCCGCTTCTATGACCACGATTAATGTTAATTAATCGATAATAGTTGTTTTTTTTTTAACTAGCTTTGAATATTTAATTAGAATAATCTAATTTTCCTTTAAAAATAGCTATGGAATTAGAGTTTTTTTCAATTAGCTTCAATAAAACTCAAAGTTGGTCGAACAGCTTAAACTTTCATCGTTTAATATGCATCCAAAATTGTTCGATTGAAAAAATCATTCCTCGTAAATTTCATAAAAATCATAATCTGAGCTGAACATAGCTTTTTCAATTAATTAAATACCCAATTCCCAAGTGAGATTGACAAATCTAAATATCAGTCTTAAAAAATAAGTCTCTCAAGTTAAAAACGATAGATGTATGCATAGATTTTTTATTCCGAAAGCTACAATAATTCTTGAGTTAGAATAACCCTAGAAAAAATTCAAATTATAAAGTAAAAATAATTTTTTTTCAATACTAATTAATTTTTCTTAAAATAAATACCTGGCTATTTTAAAATTAAACTATGAGCCAAATCACAAAACCTTAGTATAATTGAACTCGATATTTTTATGCTTTCGAGTTTAATTTTCAATTCATTTTTATGTTAATGTAAATTTTCATTTTTTTCTTTATAATAATATAAAATGATAAAAAATCATTAAGATAATTTATTGCGTGCATTGTTTGTAAAAAAACACTAGCTAAAATATGAAAAAAAAAAACTCAAAATAAAATTATTTATAATTATTTAGACTTTTTTTATTAAAATTTTGGAAAATTGAGATAGGAAATTCTTTTGTAATAAAAATCAATAATTTGGTTAATGAATCTATGACTAATCTTAATATAAAAAGAAAATTTTTAAAATTAATAAAAAGCTTAAATCGATTAAATTAAGTAAGTATTTTATTAGTGACCTTTTCGTTAAATTCTTTATAATGAGAGAGTCTAAAAAATAATTTTTTAAAAAACATTTTCAAAATCTTTATATTAATAATATTTTATAATTATCTATTATTCATTTTATTATTTACGACATTAATTTTGATTAAAAGCATTCTAAAAAAAATTTAAAAATAAAACATTTTTTAATTTTAAAGCATCAATATTCCCTAAAATGCTATACAATCTTTTTCTCAATTTCGATTGAATTATTGAAATCAAGAATAATGAAATAAATTTTTTTAGTTAAATTTAACTTAAGCTTTTATGTTATATTCCCTTAATAACCTGATGATTTATTTGTTTTTATTTATTAAAACAAAATATATCTACACATTGATTTACTCTAAGCTTCCGCTTTGATTTTGTTAATTGCACTTTCAGGAATAAAATAAGTCAATTAGCAGAATTAGTTTTATCGATTTTTGCTTTCAAAATTTTGTCAAAATGACACATTTTGAACAATCAATGCTTTTAAATAAAATCAAATAGGTATACATGCATTTTGATATAAAAAAAACTAATAATAAATAATGATCATAAAAAATCAAACTTGAAAAACAAAAAAATAAATTAACGATTTTTTAATTATAATTTTTCTGAGGTCTATTTAAAAAAAATCTTCCCAAAACGAAAACCTAGGTTTTGCATATCATTTATAATCTCTTTTAGCGACAAACTACTTTGCAAAAATAATTAATTGAACGCTTTATTTATCTTATTTTTTCCGTTTTTAAATCATGAAAAATCAAAAATTCTTAAATTAACTCTGATAAGACCATTGTATTTCCTAAATAGACGAAAATCTGTATTACTTTATCATTTAATATTCTGATATTTAGGCTAAAAATTGTAAGCATAAATTGTTTCTAACCTATATAGAAAAAGATATTTGAAAAATTACTAATTTTAAATAAAGTATCTAAACTTATTTTTCTTATTGACCAAATTTGGATTTTATTTTTATTTGATAATTTCTCTACAATTAAATTTAGCCTCAAATATTCACACGTCATTTTTTTAAATAAATTCAAAAGATTAATTGCATATTCTAATCGAGGATTAATTTTTTTATTTTTATTAATAGTTTAATTTCTGTTTTTTAAGAATTTCATAGTATTCTAATTATATCTTATTTGCTTCATTTACTAGAAAATTTATTATATTTTTCAATTTTAAATCTTAGGAATATAGAGACAAATATTCCTAAGTCTTAACAATGTTACCTTACAATGTTACCTTACAATTTCTTTTTTTTTCCTGAACTCCTAAATATTTGACCATGTATTATTTGCCAGTGTCAGTTTCTTTTTCAAAATACCTAATTTTAATTTTCTTTTATTTTAATCTATTTTATTTTTATTTTATCTTATTTAATTTAATTTAATTTTTAATTTGAAGGAGCTTGAGCTCGAAACAGGAAAAACAAATAAAAAAATAACATCGCTTTTTAGGATATAATGAATCAGCTTTTTTATTTACATTTGTTTGCAAAATGTCGTTCAACAGAACAAATTTTGGTTGCATCGTCAAAAAAGATACATTCCTGTATTTAAAAAAATAGAAAAAATAAACTTTCAAAAAAATAATTTCTACATTAAATTTATTAAATTAAATGAGTAAATATTGGTGTAATAAAATGTAAAACTCAAAAAGATCCTAAAAATAGTCTTGATTGCTTCTTCGTACAATATATGTGCCGAGCTAGCTCATATATTTTTTAGTCCATCAATTTTTTGTAAAAATTTTCCTTATCCGAACAATGTTGGTATCAAAAAAGTTTTAGCAAAAAATTTTAATTTAATTTTTAAACAGAAAATATAAATAAATACATTTTTAATAACATTGTTCATAATTTTGTAAGGAAAAAAAAATTTATAGATAAATTTATCAAATAGAATTTCAATTCATTAAAAAATAAATTTTTTTGTTTGATTTTTAAAGATATGAATTTTATTAATTTCTTTTTGTAATTTTATCATGCAAGTTAAATTTATTTTTTAGATGGTTAATTTAAGACTAAAAGTGAGCCTTTGGTTTCAAAAAAATTATAAAAATATTTTTAGCTAGAAACATAAATTGTAGTATATTGGTTTCAATCTTAGCATATTAGAAAATTAAATATATTTTCTATTTTATATTTTTTCTCTGCAAATTTCTTAAATAGAATATAATTGAAAAAATTTTTTAGCAAAAGTTATTTTCAGATTCGTTAGCGATAAAGATCAGAAATACAAAATATTCAAATAGTATTTCTTTTTTTACTAAAAACATTAATTTAAACAAATTTGAATACAGAACTGCAAAAGAAACACGTTCATTAATAATAATTTATAATAGAAACTTTTGCATATAAAATTTGATTGTGTAATTATTTTTTCTAGAAATTACACAATGTTTATGGGTTCATGTTAAAATAATTTAAGATTTGGCTAATAATTTCACAATGTTTCAAATTTGAATTGACACAGAAACTTTGTTTTCCGAACTATTATAAATATTACGGTTGGTAAAAATTTAGCTAATATTGTTAATAATTATAGATTTTTATAAAAAAAAAAATTGAAAAATGGCTCATTTAGGAGGACAAGTTGGTTGGAATGATGTTACTATCATTGGCAAGAAAGGACCCAAAACAGGAACACACTTAAAAACTCAATCTGAAATAGTTGCTGCTCAAAAGAAAGGCCTCGCTGTTGAAACCGAGAAAAAATATGAAGCTGGTGGTAACAAACAACATGGTGGACCATCAAATGCTACAAAATTGGATAGAGAGACCGAAGAGTTGAAGCACAAAACTCTCGATCTACAGGTTGGAAAGGTAATCCAACAAGCCAGAACAGCTAAAGGCATGACCCAAGTTGAATTGGCTAGAACAATCAATGAAAAACAACAAATCATTAATGAATATGAACAAGCAAAGGGAATTCCAAATCAGCAAATTTTAAGCAAGCTTGAGAGGGTTCTAGGAGTTAAACTTCGAGGCAAAGATATTGGACAACCATTCGGACCAAAAAAATAAAAAAAATTTCAAGTTAATGTATAAAATAATGATTTGCAGCTTATTTTAAAGTCTAGAAATCAATAAATATCTTTTTTTTTTCAATTTTGATTTTTTATTTCAGTCTTGAAACAATAAAATTTACATAATTTTCTAAATAATAATTATTAAAAAATAGTTTTAGTGTAAACAAAAAAATAAAACAAAAATTTGGGCTCTCCAGTAAAATCAGTACAGTCTTTTTAATTTGTTACTGTAAAAAATGTAAAGAAAATTTAAAAATAATTATTTCTTTTATTGAATAAAGATAAATTTTTAAGTTTATTTTACCATTAAAATTTAAATTTAAATCTTTTTTTAATTTGAGAAATTTAATCTCAAATTAAATGACTAATAAAAAAGCATCAAATTGAAAGCTACATAATTTTTTATGGGTTTCTGTCACCTCCAGATTTTTAGTTTTGCTGAAATGATGCAATAATGAAACAAACGAATTCAACAATACTATCATCATTTTTAACCAACTCTGATAAAATAGATAAAAAATCAAGTATTTGTACTGTCCTACTGACAAAAGGTTTATAATTTTAGGATAATTTTCAATTTATTGAAAGAGGAAAATTGAAATATAATTTGATCTAAAAAAATTAAAAATTAACAGTTTAGTTAATTTTATTATTATTTTATTATTAATATTAATTTTCTTTTAAATTTATTCTAGCTATATTTAGTGATATTTTGAGAAGCCAAAAAAAATCTCCCTTATTAATAAATTATCCGAGTATTAAGAGACATGTTTTCTGAATTAATATCACTTGAATAATCCTAATTTCTAGTTATTTTGATTACTAACTAGTCGATTTTTTCTTTTTTCCTCTTAATGTCACCAAATATAGTTAAACTATTAGATCTATTAGATCTCAGAAATCTATAACGCCCTTATAGCTTATATTTTAGACTTAAGTTTTTCACCTTTAGTTTTTAGACTTTGGTGTTTGCAGAACAAGCATTTAAAGACTAAGGATATTTCAGAATACTTCCTTTAAGTGAATTTAACACTATTTAACAAAAAAATATTCAAAGTTTTCTTCGTTCGATATTGCAGCCTCAAAATCCGAAGTAAAACTTTGACGCAAGCAATAAATACCATCTCTCCCATGTTAAAACATTCTTAACTTACACCGCATGCGTAAAAGTTGTATTTCGAGTCTTGGATAACGTTAAAAATAAAGTTTCTTAATAAAATGCAGCATTAACAATATACTTTCTGTCATAAATATAAAAATTAATTTTTAAATATTTTTTTTTGAATTAAAAAAAACTACTAAAATTTGATTTTTGGCACGGCATTTTTTTTGGAAAAATTTAAAATCGACTTAAAAAATATGATAAATATTTTTAAAAACTAAATTTTTATTAATTTTTATAATAGTTGTTTTAATCAAATAATAAAAATATTAATTTCTAATTTTTTTTTGAAATCAATATTTTGCACCAAATGCATAATTCAAAGAATTTACTTTTAACGTTATCCAAGACTCGAAATACAACTTTTACGCATGCGGTGTAAGTTAAGAATGTTTTAACATGGGAGAGATGGTATTTATTGCTTGGGTCAAAGTTTTACTTCGGATTTTGAGGCTGCAATATCGAACTAAGGAATACTGTATTTAGTTCTAGATAAAATTTTAAATATTTTGAAGGTTAATTCTTATTTTTTTTCTTTGTCAAATATAAAATTAAATAAAGTTTATTTTAATCATCACTTTGAGCACTTGTGGTAAAAATTGTTTTTATTTTACTTTTAAGGGAATCAGGTAGACCATTTTGAATAAACGGTACCGACAATTTACTTTCCAATTGTTATCTTTTTATTCTTTAATACATGGTTTAGATTAAAATGAAATTTTTTGATCATCAATTCATTGTATGCTCAGATTATTCAATCAGACAATTTACTTGACTCTTACGAAAAGTTCATTGATTTTAACGCTTCAAATGTACTTAAATAAAAACACACATAAATGTTTAGTTAATTAAATTTCAGATTTAAATTAATTCCGTTGAGATAACTTACTGTTTTAGCTAAAATAATATAACGTTCAGAATTTATTCTGAATAAATTCATTTACCCGCCAAAATATTCAAATTTTTAAAAATAAAATTGACACCTTTTTTGATAAAATGACGACTCCACAACGTAGAGTTCATTTTAATCCAGAGAGTTCAAAAAAATCTCAAAAATCTGAATGTACATCCTCAACGCCCAAGTCAGACATTGTCAAAAAAAAGCCAAAAGAAATAGCTAAAAGAGGCGAAGCAAATTTGATCACTGTGGCGATCCGAGTAAGGCCGTTGAACAACAAAGAGCTTTTAAATGGACACACAAACGCCATTCGTATCAACGAACAAACAAAAGAAGTATCAGTTACCGATAAGTCAAATAAAATTCTCAGATTTTGCAGTGATCACATCATCACAGATCAAAAATCATCTAACTTTCTCATACCGTCAGAACTTGAAAAGGACCACAATCTGTTAGCAAGTTCGCAGCAAAAGTATGTGTACGAATGTATTGGAAAACCTCTGCTGGACACTGCATTTGATGGATACAATGTTTCCATATTTGCATATGGTCAAACTGGTTCGGGCAAAACATATTCAATGATTGGCACTGAAAAACAGCCTGGTCTCATACCTCGCTTTTTCGAAGATCTTTTTGAGCGAAAAGCTCAACGAGACCAAGTGGTCTCAAGCACTCATATTGAAATAAGCTACTATGAAATTTACAATGAAAAAATCTATGACCTTTTGCGTAATTCAAACGATTCAAAAGAAAATTCTAAAAATTCTTTGGTTGGTAGAAATTTACAAATACGCGAGAATCCACAAACTGGTCCTTATATCGTAGACTTGCTAACATTGAGCGCCAATTCGGCTTCAGATGCCAAGCTATGGCTGGACATTGGCAATAAACGACGCGCTACAGCTTGCACAAATATAAATCAAAAATCTTCCAGATCCCATTCAGTCTTTCAAATTACAATAACCCAAACACTGGAGCATGCACCAAGTGAGCCTCAAAACGGCGAGAAAAATCTAGTTCAACTAGTCACAAGCCGAATAAATCTAGTCGATTTGGCTGGCTCGGAAAGACTCAATAGTGCTTTTTCCAGCAATACAGATAGCTTTTCATCCACGCTCACAAATTTGACATCTTCTCGCCTGAAAGAAAGCACTTGTATCAACAAGTCTCTTTTGACGCTGGGCAAAATAATTTGTCTTTTATCCGAACGCCAAAATAGCGGCTCGTCTGGCCTTCCAGCTTATGGAAATGGGAATAATGCGGCTATTAATAGCTCGTGTGTTCCCGGTGCCAATGGACATCTTCCTTACAGGGAGTCTGTACTGACCTGGCTTTTGAAAGAAAGTCTTGGTGGCAATGCCAAAACTGCTATGCTCGCAACGGTGAACGCCTCAAGCAATTATTTGGATGAGACCATTTGTACGCTTAGATATGCAGCCAAAACTGCCACTATCAAAAACAGTGCTCATTTGAATCGAAATTTTAAGAGAAAATTTGTCAATGAATTTGGCGTTGAGCAAGAAATGAATTTGGCGCTGGCACCGTCCGGTTTCGACACTTCACTTCAGAAAAAAAACGACGAATTGCAAAAGACACTCAAACTAATGGAATTGGAATGGAAACAAAAGCTGGACGAGGCCGAAATATTAAAGCAAAAAGAAATAAAAGACTTGGAAAAATCGCTTATTGTTTTATATGAAAAGGAAAATAGTGCCCAGAATTGTTGTTTGATCAATTTAAACGAAGATCCTTTGCTTAGCGAAAAGTTGATTTATGTGTTGAAAAATGATTCGTCCAATTCAACAGAGACACTGATAGGAAGTGACAAAAATTTAGTCAATATTCACTTGTGTGGAGCTCTAATTGCGGCAAAACATTGCCGAATTGTTTCCGAGAGTGATACTGATTGTGAATGCTTTTATCTGCAACAACTGGATGAGAACTATGAGACATTTCTAAATGGAGAAGTGATTAAATGTGTTCAGCGATATTTGTTAAATCATGGTGATAGAATCATCATTGGTGGTAGCCATTTTTTTAGATTCAACAATCCCAAAATGGCTAAAAGCTCTAATAGTGCCAATTCGAGTATTAATTCAAATTTTGAATTCAAAGATTATCAATTCGCCAAAAATGAAGTTGAACGCAAACAAAATGAACTAATAGAAAAAAAACTCAATGAAGTTTTAAATGAATGCAAACGAGATGGAGACTTAAAAATCAAAGAATTGACTCAGCAATATGAAAAAAATATTCAATCAATAGTAAGAAAAATTTTTTTTTCACATTTTAAAATCAAATTATTAAAACTTAATTTATTAATTGGCGATTTTTAAATTATTTTATTTCTAAGTTTATAAAACCTTCGATTTAGCATAAATTTGAAAAATTTACTCTTGCCTTGTTTTAAAAGGCTTTAGACTTGGGGAAAATATAGAATTTTTTATTCATTGTTTTAAATCTTTTTAAATCATTTAAAAAATAGTTTAAAAATTTATTCTTTTTAAAAAAAAATTTTTTTTTAAATCTTCAGAGTTTTTAATATTAAGATTATTAAAAAAAACTTCAAATATTTTAATATTTTCATTCAAGTGTTGAATAAGCTTTGAAGGATTTACAAAAAAGAAATTAAACTAAAAATTAATTAGAATTTTAGTTATGTAAAAAAGGCACACCCACTTTAGCCGAAAAACAAATTTTTTATTATCAAGGATCCATCTTTTTTTGAAGAAAATAATAGAAAATAGTCATAGAAAATTTTTGATACTAAGAAGTTATCATAGAAACTTATAATTGAGCTAATTAAAACATATTTTAGTTAATTGTAAGTTTTATGTACAGTACTACTACGCTGTGATGATTTTACGTTAAATAACGATAATTGACGTGTGTTTACGTAAAAAAAAAGTAAAAATGCGCACTTAAAAATTACGTAAAGATAGATCTGTAAATTTACCTTTATTGACGCAATTATCTGATAATTTCCGTTATTTTATTTACGTAAATTTACTAATTGGAATTTTATGTTTTACATAAGTTTATGTAAAATTACGTTTTTTTTATTTTTAGATAAAAATAGCTAAAAAGTTTATATTTTGAAAAATTTCAAGAAAAATAAGAAAAATAGCAGCTTTTTTGGTTATTTTTAAATTTCCATCAAAATGAGTAAATTTACGTAAAATAAGGGAAATAATAGGATGATTACGTCAATAAACGTTAATTTACAAAACTATCTTTGCGTAAAAATGCGTATTTTTACTTTTTTTACGTCAATTAAAGCTATTTTACGTAAATTCACGTACAATCATCATTGCGTAGCAGTAAAAAAATTGTCAATAACAGAAAATATTGTTTTTTTAAATTTCTATTATATCATTCAAATTCATATTTTTGAAAGATTTTAAAATAAAAAAAAAACATGATATTTTTTTTTTATTTTCATTAAATCACGTTGAAGTAAAGCGCCATTTTTATTTTCAAATTTTAAATAACGCTAATCTATTAAAAAAATTTCTCTGTGTAAATGATTAAAGAAAATTTGTCTTTTCGATGAAAAAATTTTCGATTAAAGTAGCTGATTATGATTTTTATGATGAAATTTCTATCAAAATTATTTAATTATTTTTTTTCTACAAAAAAGAGTGGGCCCGTAAATAATGTATCTTTTAAAGACCATTTTAAATAAAATAAAATTAAAAATTTGATTTTTGATTTGACAAACTTAATCGACTATTTTTTTCTTCATAAATATATGATCAATTAAGCCTATTGAAGTTTTGTAATCGGTAGCATAAAAATGATTTTTCCTCTTTACATTATTAAGCTTCTTTCAGCACAAGGTATTTGTTTTATAATTACCACCAAGGAATGTCTAAGTATTCCGGTACATTAAGAACAGAACTGTTTTAAAAAAACCATTTTTAGTTTCATTTTTTGTTTTTAGTTGTAGGATTATGAATTATAATTGGAAACCAAAAAAGACAAAAAAAACTAAAATTTAAATTTTTTTCTTTCAATTAAAAATAAATTTTTCTACTAACTAATTTTACTGAAAGTTGAAGATTGAAAAATATAAAGAGACATTCAAAAAGCTCTGTCTCTTTGGAATTTATTTTTCTTCTTGCATGTTTTCTATAGAATTTTTTTGAATTAATAAGAATTTCAGGTTAAATGGTGTTTGGGTAACAGTGACTTTTTCACTTTTGCTCTTTTGAGTAAAAAATGTTTCTTGCTTAGCCTGAGCCACAAACTGAAATTCTTATTAACTCAAAAAATGCTAATGGAAAATATGGGAGGAAAAAAAGAAGAGAAGATTTTGAGATTGATTTTTACGAAAAAATATTAGTAAAAATGAATGAAAAAAAATAAAAATAATAAATCAATTTTAGAAAAATTGAAAAAGGATAGCATTGTGAAATTCCAATTGCGAAAAGCATTTAATTCATTAATTTTTTTTTTTAGAAAAATAACTATGAAAAAGAAAATTCAGCTCGACAAGCAGAATTGGAAAAAATTAAAATGGAAAATTTGAAAAAACTAAAAAAAATAGTGGAAAAAAAAATTGTAAATTTTTTTTTATAATAATTTAAAATTTTAATATTTATGACAAATCAAGCTAATTGAAACAAAAATAAATCAAGTTGAAACTCAAATGCTTGAGACAAATAAAGAAATAGACAAGCATGAAAAAGAACTATTAGATGAATCAATTTGTAGTTCAGCAAGCGAAAATGCAATATTTAGAACGCCAGCCATGGCTAACAGACGGTTTATTAATAAACTTTATTCTGATAAAAAAAATTCAACTATCAAAAAAAGTAATTGATTTAATTTGAATTGTAAAATAACAAATTTTTAAAATAAATTCTAGACTGTGACCAAGAAATAGTTCAATTTCATGCAAATTCAAACAGCTTGTTTTCCATAGCTCTGAGAGTAACTGAAGCGAACAAAATTTGCAGTGTTCTTGGTTTTGAATACGTAAAAATTTAATTAATTTTTTTAAAAAATAAAAAAAAAAATTTCTATCAGGAATTTAGGAGATTTGAAATACCCAATTGTGAAGACAGAGAGAAAAAAAATCCTTTTCAAACTATCAGTGTCACAGATAAGCGACTTAATTTGATAACTCTTTGGAATATGGACACATTCGATTTAAAATTAGGGCTACTAAGAGAACAATTTACTCGCTATGTCGAAGAGGGGTCAGTATCTTCTCTCAATTCGAATCAAAATGAGTCTATTTTCTTGACCGACTCAAATGACGAATGGCAAACAATGGAAAGTTATGTGCAGAAAAATGAAACCTTTTCACCTCGACTAATTGACCATGTCATGAATGGAAGTAACGATAAAAAGTCATTTAAAAGACGTCTTAGCTATATGAGTTTAAATAATGTATCACAATCAAACTTGCCAAGTTTACCGATTGCACAAGAGTCTGACACTGAAGACAATCAAGATTCAAGTGAATTTGTCGTAAAGAAAAAATGCCTGGATACTCCTAAAATACAGAGTACAGTTCCAGTCATTGCATTCACTCCTGGATCAGTTGTTAAGCAAAAACCTCCAAATGGCTCAGAGAATAATTTCAACTCATCATTCGATATTTCAAATCAGCTTAATATATGCAATGCGTTTGTTTATGCAACTTGCCGCGATGCTTTGAATGATGATGATTTTCAAAGTAAGAAAATCGACATTGTAAATTATAGAAAATTAGAACAAAACAATAGATTAACATTGATTAAACATTTTTTCTTAGAAATAAAAAATTTCCATCTAAGAACTTTATAAAGTGATAAAAGCTAATATCGGCTAGAGAAAATTTTATATTTGTGAGGTGTTAACATACAGTCAAAATTGTGTAAAACTGGTAGGAATTTTTTTTTAGGGAATTTTGGAATGATTAGCTCAGTTAGTTTTTTTACGCAACAATTTTTCTTGTTAGAGATTTGAAGTTAATAACCAAATTTTAATTATTGTCCTCAAAATTATTAATTAAAAAAATTTATGAATATTTTCTAATGAAAAAATATCTTAAAGCCTTCAAGCTTTGGATAATTAAAATAAAAAATAAAATTGAATCGAATTTAAATACTGTTTTAAGGGTATCTATTTTAGAATAAAAATTTTCTCAACTTCAAATATACAAGATCGGAATTTAAAAATAAAGAACGATCTAACGACTTTTCTTAAAATTTTTTTTTACTTTTACACAGTTTTTTTTTTAGCATTAAAACTAATTTTTATTTTATTTCAAAAAGGTTAAGGAAAGATACTAAAGCCAGAGCTTTCTTTCAGTCCGAAATTAAAAGAGATTAATGATTGAACTTTTTCGTTTTTAAATATTGTTCGGTTTTAATCTAATTTAATCTAAGATTTAGTATAAGGTATGAGGATATTCATCCACGCAAGTTAAGTCATTAAAATTAAGTCTTACACTCTAGATCAGCATTTTAAGTTTTTGTGATGCTATTTTATAAGAATACTGTTATGAAGTATTTTATAAACATTAAAAACTGAAAAAAAAACTCGAAATAAAGAAATGATCTAAATTTTAAAAACTTTTTTAGAATTTTTTATTTGAAATTATTGATAAATCAACATTATTTTTTTACTGTGACAATATGGACAATTTCATTTTTTATTTGATCAATAATAAATAAAATTTTCCTAATAAGCTACATTCCTAAATTGTCCTCAACAATTCTCCATTCAGGCGACAAGATATTTCTTTTTAAATGCATTTTATCTTATTCAGCCTACCGAATTTAAATTAATTAAAATTCAATAAAAAAAATCAGGCAATCAATGTCTTGATTAAAAATTTTATTAATCTAGCAGAAAAATATTTAATTTTTTTTTCAAGTTGAAGATGAAGATGAATTTTTGGATGATGATGATGAAGAAAATTCAGAATCATGCAAAAAAATTCGATCAATGCCCAAAATGGATGATACTAATTTAAAATACTATGCACGTTTGGTTTACAATCTGAGTAAATTAATTGACATTCACTCAAATGACAAAACTAAAAAGTATGAAATGACCAAATCAACCTGCAGCTCGAGCAGCCTCGACGATAAAAATGGTGATTATTTAAATAACAATAACGATCAGCCATTATATTGCATGAAAATTGTCATATTATATTCTCAATTGAGTCAATTTAGACCAGACTATTGGTCTTTGCACAATGAAGAGAATCTTTTCAAAATTAAAAAAGTCTATTCGAAAATCATAAAACTGTTACGTAGCCTAAAAGAGTCTATAAATTGTCTTTTTAAAGTAGTCTTTTTTTTTTAAACAATAATTTATTTAATATTAAAATTACTATTTTTAGAGCATAGAAAACAATCTAGAATCTCTAATAAAAAACAAATACGAGCAAATTTTGGCTCTGATCAGCAAGCTATTCTTTTTAAATGGTGAATATCAACTGTTGACATGTGCAAACACGGTTTTAAATCGAACAAATTATTCTTTAATGATGGTTGGTATTTTTCTTTATGAGTTTTAGAAAATAATGAAAATAAAGAAAAAAATTTCCATAAATAAACATTCTCCTCAAAAACCTAACATCCTTTGTATCAGCTGAATGAGTCATAGAAAAAGTCATTGTCTTCATTGAAAAAAAATAGATATTTGGTTTTTTGGGAATTCATTTATTGCCAAAACTAATTTAAATTTTAATTGTCTTTTACTAATCTAACTGAAATTCTAATAGAAATTAATTTTAGATTGATGTGAAATTTTTGCACGAATATTCAAAAGGAATTGACAAACAGTTCGACGATTTTTTGAACAGAAAGCTAAATTTCAAACAAGATTTTAAAAATCCAGTCGTTGATTACATAAAAAATATTAAAAATTTTTGGGTAATTTTAGAAAAAGTGAAAACAATTATTTTTAAACAAATAAAAAAATTAAAGATCAATATTCAACAAACTAAAATTGAAAGCGAAGATTTGCCAAGCACTGATCTCATTATAGATTATTGTAATTATGTCCTTCAAACTCATTTTAGATTAGCAAATGCATTTAAAACATTCAAACGAAAAAATCAATCAGATGACAATAGAATTAAACTAAGATTGACTGATCAAATTTTAGAACTAATGTATAATATAATGACTGATTCGTTTACTTTGATGACAACATTTAGCATTGATAACTCAAATGAAGATTTGAAAATAAATCAAGACATTCAAACAAAATGGGGCGAGCTGTTCGAACAATCTTTCAAAAATCTAAAAAGCTATTTGAAAAATGAGTGCCAATAGAACGATTGGTTTTAAATTCTGTATCTATTTTTTTGTTAAAATTTTTTTTTTATCAAATTAAAATATTAAAAATAATTTTAAAAAAATTAATTTTAGATTTTCAGTTGTGTATAGATATATTTTTTATATTTTATATGAACATTTTAATTGAATATATAAAAAAATAGGATAATGTTTTCATTTTTTTCAATTGCTAAAATTAAAGAAATCAAGACCAAAAATAAAATTTAATTAGAATAACTTTGTTTTAATTTAAAATTTTGCATTCTTCTTTTAATAAAAATAAAAAGCTAATTAGTTTCTATTGAGTTGTCAATTTGAAAAAAAAATATGCCGTGACCAGTATTCGAAACTGGGTTGTCTCGGCCACAACGAGAAGTACTAACCACTATACTATCACGGCCTGGAGATGCCGGGTATCGATCCCGGTACCTCTCGCATGCTAAGCGAGCGCTCTACCATTTGAGCTACATCCCCTTATGAATTCATTTTATAATCTTTGATATTCATTCCTATTTTTTTCTCTAAGAAATAAATCTAAAATAAAATAATAAATCTATGGAAAATTAATTGTTATGGTAATGAAAAATATAAGAAATTAAAGAAATGAAAAAATTTTTAAAATTTATTAATAATTTTAAATTTGATAATTTTATATTTGATAAATAATGGTTTCGTTTTTATTTCAGGCGCTTAGTTATTTACTTATTCACCAAATTATTTGCAAAAAAGTCGATTCAAATTTTAATACAGATTATGCTGATTCAAAAATAAAATCAAGTCATGTTATTATTATTTCCGGCTGTGTTTTAATAGTGGCAGCAAGTATGATTGCTTTTTTTCTGTTCAGTAAGATTAATTTTTTTTTTATTATAAATTTTTAAACATTTTTAAAGATTTGAAAAAAATTCAAGCCAGAATTGATTTACTTGACAATTCACTTAAAGCAGAAACTCAACCATTGAATTCATCATTATCAAGCGATGAAGAAGTCATTCATTTCGACGCAGAAAAGTCCGGTTTAGTAAAAGTTTCTAAAAATCTTTTAAACGAGAATTTTTTGACTCAAACTGAAACTATTGATGAATCTTTTTCAAATAAAAAAATAAAAACTTGCAAAACACCTCAAAAGTTAAAATGATGAATTTTTTAATTTGTTTAATTGTTTTTTTTTTGGTTATAAATAAATCAGTTAATATTAATATAAAAAGATTCTTAATGAAATACTTTCGCCAAGGGGATGTAGCTCAAATGGTAGAGCGCTCGCTTAGCATGCGAGAGGTACCGGGATCGATACCCGGCATCTCCAGGCCGTGATAGTATAGTGGTTAGTACTTCTCGTTGTGGCCGAGACAACCCAGTTTCGAATACTGGTCACGGCATATTTTTTTTTCAAATTGCCAATTCAATAAAAAATAATTGGATTTTTATGCAATTAAGTAATTTTTCAAAAAATCTTAAAATTAAAAAAAAAACATATTCAAAAAATAGCTCTGTCAAATTTCTTTTTTTTTTATATTTAGAATTTTATTTGATCATTTTAAAATTTTTAGATAAAATGTAACTCGATATCTGAGTTAAGACGATGTTGAAAAAAATATCATCAAGTTTTAAAAAAATACAAACTAGAATTTTAAGTTTTTTCAATATATTTTTTTTTTATCCTTATTCGCTCCTTGTGGAGCATAGGGTCATTAGTTTGATTTCCACTCAAGTCAATCTTTCGCCTTCACCCTTGCTTCCACCCATGTCATTGCCATTTCGGTGGGCTCTTTCGTGATTGTTGATCTCCATGTTATTGCTGGTCGTTCTACCTTACGTCGCTCTTGAGGTGTCCATTGAAGGGCTCTTTTTGGTATCCTTGTTTCTTTCACTCTAAGCACATGTCCTAGCCATCGCAGTCTTTAATTCTTAATACATTGACTTAGTGGCTGTGAATTTGTTCTTGCGTATAGTTCTACGTTTGACGATGTCTCAGGCCAGTGAACCTTTAGAATTCTCAGGCATCCAGTGTGGAAGGTGTTCAGGCATTTTCTGTCAGATTTGTTTCCTTGCTGTAGATGATTGATTTCCATGCTGGTCGGAGTCTAGCAAAGACAATCTTTGCTTTAGCAAGGCTATCCTTAATGTCTTTGTGCGTTTCCATGTTTTTACTGATAACCTAAATATGTGAATTCACTTACACATTCTATTTATGACCATCGATGGAGATCGGGGTTTATGCAAAATTGGCGTTTATGCACATTATTTTCGTTTTGGCTCCATTAATTTCGAATCCAGTTGGTTTAGCGTTGTTCACCAAATGTTGGGTCTTCATGTGCATATGTGTTTCCTTATTAGATATTAGCACCAGATCATCCGCAAAGTCTAAATCTTCAAGTTTAGTTGTTAATACCCAATATATACCCCTAACACTGGTCCTTCCGTCAGCTTTCAAAATTTCTGCCAGGGGCTTTCCTGTTCTTCAAAGCTTTCACAGCAGCTTCTATTTCAATTTGGCTCTGCATTTCGGTATCAATATTGAGGTCAATGCTAGCTGGTCCAGAGTATAGACACTCCTTAGGTTCTAGCCTATTTAGAACTTCTTCTCTTTTTGCGGGTGATAAGTTAAATTGACTTAAAGATGATTGTTTTAGGGTTATATAATTTAACCCTAAAACATTATCAAATAAAAATCATATTTTTTAAAAAAAGTTATTTATCTCAAATCCAAAATGATTGACTGCTTCACTTCTTATTAATACTTTAATTAAATTCACATTCTTTATCGATCTAAAATTCAAAATATTTTAAAAAATTTCTAACACATATTTTCGAAAAACGAAGGAAAATAAAATTTAAAAAAGCTTCCGAAAATAGAAGATAGTTGCTTGTAATTGAGTTTTTTAAAAAAATACATGAATCATTAATTTTTCAAATAGATGAAAGAAAAAACCAAAAAAAATTCCTTTTTATTAGTATTATTGTTTACTATTGCAAAGAAGTATATTAGAGTATGACCTCTTTTTTAAATTTGTTCTGAACAAAAAATTTTTTTAAAAAAAAAATCAAAAAGATAAGATTATAATATTTTTTTCTTCTAAATTTTATTAAATAAAATTTTATTAAATATTAAATTTTTTTATTAATATTGAGAAATTTACTTATCGTTGTTTTTTTTCTACAACACTGATTAAAAAAATATATAATTTATTAATTTTTCATTGAGTTGTCAATTTGAAAAAAAAAATATGCCGTGACCAGTATTCGAAACTGGGTTGTCTCGGCCACAACGAGAAGTACTAACCACTATACTATCACGGCCTGGAGATGCCGGGTATCGATCCCGGTACCTCTCGCATGCTAAGCGAGCGCTCTACCATTTGAGCTACATCCCCTCATGAATTCATTTTATAATCTTTGATATTCGTTTCTAAATTTTCTATTTTAACAATAAAGAAAATATTAGAATTTATATATTTTTGATATGATAATTTTTTGCAAAAAAAATAAATATTAAAAAAAATCTATTCTTTTTCTTTTATTTAAATAGTTTTAAATTAATAAAATAAAATTATCTATAACTTCTTATTTCGAGTAAAATTAAATGCCGAACAATTTTTTTTTCAAAATAATTTAACAATTTGGTAATTAAAAATAAAGAATATAATATCTATTTTGGAGTTTGAGGCGACTGTTTCATTTGTGATATAAGTTGTTGTGTCAATGAGCCAGTCGGTGAAGTGTAATTAGCTCCAATTCTATAGTCAAAATTTGGCTCACTTTTTGCTGATGGCAGACCAGAAGCAACGACTGGCGTCATTTGTGGAGGCAAAAAACTTGAATTATTCAAATTAGAATTGGGCGTATTTGTGTTCGAATTCGGTATTTGATTAGCACTTGTTTCTTCCATTTCAGCAGCACTTCTTTTCAAATCCTGAAGCACTTTGACCATTTTGCTCCAATCATCTTGTCTTGGATTCGAATACATCTCATTTACATCGAACAAGCTTATTTTGCCTTGATCATCGCCAACAGCCAATTGATGTCCATTTTGTGTCCATCTCATTTTGTTAAGAGCCGGTGCACCATCGACCATGATTGACGCAGTCGGAACTTCGGCATCATTGATCAAGTTCCACAAGTCCAAGCGTCCTGTTCCATCAGCACACACAAACAAAGCCGGATTTACTGGCGACCATTGCACATCATAAACGTAATCACTATTGTGCTCAAATGAATACATTGGTTTACCTGGCTCTTTTAAATTCCACAGTTTTACGGTCCAGTCAAACGAACTAGTCAAAAATATATGCGAAAAATCAATTGGTCCGGGTACTTGATGACAGCTTAAACCAGTTATTGGACCAAAATGACCATCAAATGTTTCAGTGATTCCGGATTTGCTTTAAAAATAAAAGATAAAAAAAATTTTTCTCTCTTTTTTTATTCTGTTATTACTTTCCGTGTCTTGTGGCCGTATAAATGGGACCCTCTTCGGAACCAATTATAAAATTATTAACATCACCAGGTCTAAATGCCATAGAAGTTACAGCAACTTGTTTTGTTTGTTTGCATTGCAACTCAAGAGTTTCTTGTGGAATGTTCATATTGTCCAGTGTCCATGAGCACAATTTACCATCATTACTAATACTAATCAAATTATGAGCATTCTGAGAGCCGACCACTTGGACACAATAAATAGGATGCTAACAAAAATCAAATTTATTAGTTTTTTAGCTTAATCATTATATAAAATATTCATGTTTACTGTATGAGAGGAGGCCGAAAGCGACGATCGTTGAATAGGGGTTCTTTTGTTACTTCTATTATCCCACATTACTATTTGTCCTGAATATGTTCCACCAATAACTAAATTAGGATGAAATTTGGCAAAACAGCAAGATGTAACCCAACTCTGAAAATCAATTAAGATTTTTATTTAAATTTACATTTGCTTTAATTAAATATTTAAAAAAAAAAAATTACAGAACAATTAAACACAAATTCTGGCGAAGTTGTCTTAAATTTGGTGTTCCAGACAAGTGCTGTTCCGTCCGGATCAAGGGATGAGTCTTCATAAGAAGCTAATAATAGTTCGGGATACTTTTTTTTAATTTTTAAAATAAAAGATAATTTTTTTGTTTTTTTATTTTACATGAGGAGACCAATCAAGCCAAGTGACAATGCGATTTTTCCATCGATCATCATGAAATTCACAATTGAGCTTAAAAGCTTGGCCTGTTTCAATTATTCTTTAAAAAAAAAAAATTTTTTAATTTATTAAAGCCAACAAAATTAATAATTTTTTTCTACTCTGAAGTTTCTTTGGCACCATATTCAAAAAAAATATCATCCTGATCCAATGCTTTTTCAAGTATTCTTGTATTTCGCATAAAAAATGTTAAAAATTCATCAGATTGTATAGCTTTTTGCCTATCCTCGTCACTTATTTCCTTTATTTGAATTTGTTTGACTTTAAAAATTACAATCAAAACAATTAATAAATTTTTTTTTGTAAATTATTTTACTTTTATCATCTATTGACTTGATTTCATCGCTTAATTGATGTTCTAATTTTTCTATTCCATCGGATTGGCTATCTTTTGCTGCCTTGGATTTTGTTTGAGTAGAAACACCACCACCAGTCGACGTAGAAACAGCGTCCAAACTATTTGTTTCATCTTCTTCATTGTTATCATAGTGCAACACTTGTTGTTTAACAGTTATTAAATTTAATCAATCTTTTTTTTTATATATACCGTAATAATCAAATGGTTTTACTTAAAAAAAATTAATCATTACTTTTCTTAATTAATTTTAATTAAATTTACCATCTTTATCCACAATCAAATCGGTCTGTGGTGTTTGTGTTTCTTTGGAATATGTGACATTTTCTTTAGGAGGAATATCTACAGTGCTCACCGGATTAATTGTCAATTTAAATTGTTTTTTACTTAATTTTTTTAAAATTAATAAATAAACCATATTTAAGTGTAAGTTTTACTTTTTAAGAATAGACTTTGATTGACCGGGTACCATTAAATGCTGCATGTTTGTTTCTTCACCAGCACTATTTATCGAAGTAACACTGTTTGTCATTGGATTTGAATTGGTCAAAACCGGAGTTGTGATTCCGCATTCGATAAGAATTTTTTCTGGATCCATGTTACTTGTGTCTACCGAGGTCGGTGTTAAAGTGACTGCGGCGAGTTCACTTGCAGCCGCCTTTAGGTTCAAAATGTTACTTTTTACTTCAAATTTGATCTAACAAAATTACTTTTCGTTTTCTTATTTGCTCAAGTCTAGCTTTCTTGAGCTCAAGTTCGGTCTTTTTGTCCATTCTGATCAAAACTTAACCAAGCACTTAGATTCCTAAAAGTTTGAAATTTTTATCTAAAATTCAATGAATATTATGTTAATTTTTGAAAAAAAGTTATATGCGACATGTCGAATTTTTCGATAAATAAACAGAATTTTTATCTTTTAGGATGAAAATTAAAATTTATTTTATCCTCAATAAAAAAAATTTTCATATCAAGCATAAATAAAAAGGTTTTTTTTTTGTATTTGTGATAGTTTTACTAAAATAAATGAACAAAATTTTTTGAATATAAATTTTTTTATTTGTTTCAATTGAGTGTTTTTTTTTCTTAAATTAAGATTGAAATTTTCAGAGTAAACTTAACAAAAATTGGAACGGAACTAAAATCAATCAATTATTTTAAAATTTATTTTATAGTTATAAAAACAAGGAATGGGGAAATTCCAAAGAAATTCACTTCCCTTCTTATAATCGACCTTCGGTACTAAACTAATTATAAAAAAATGAAAAATTCTACGTCAATTTAAAGATTTTTCATAAAAAACAGTTGTCGGCAGCATGTTTTATTCAAAATGTTTATCCACTGCTATCTTCTTCCTATTTGTCCTCATCATGTTTAATTTCTTGTATCTTGCTCTTAATTCTTCAAAAATTCAAAGATTTTGATTATCCTAGATTCTTAAATTATTTGAGTCAAATAGACGAGGTTATAAGCTTTGTTCTTTTGCATATACCTACATAGTGGACAAACCTAAATTGGCAGATGTTCCATTAGCCAAAAAAATTTATTGGAAATGTACACATGTTGGATGTAGAGGTAGGAACATCAGATGGTCTAGTATCACCATTTAAGTTGACTCAAGCGCATAAAAATCATGAGCCTGAATCTGCTAAAATTGAAAAATTACAATCTATTAAAGCAATAAAAGATCAAGCTGTCAATTCAAATGACTATCCGCGATTTATCATTCGTAAAACACAATCTCAAATGTCTAACGAATGCGTGTCTATGTTGAAAAAAGATGCCATGCGTCAAATTATACCTCGGGAGAGGAGCAAAGTAGCAGTTTCAGGGTTAAATGCCATATCTTTAGAGCAATTGATAATCCCAGACTTTTTAGTTAATACGTATAAAGACAAGAAATTTTATTATTATGATTCGGGAAGCTTGGATAAAAACCGGGTTATAATATTCACAACAGAAGATAATCTGAGATTATTAAGTCAATACAAATATTGGTATGCTGATGGCACGTTTGACATATAGTCTTATTCCAACTCAATCAAAAAGACCTAAGGTCAAAACCCATAAAGGAATGATTGAGCCCATTTATTAATAAAAAAATGCACATAAAATTTATATTATTAATAAAAAATTATATTTCTGAAATTAATATCAAAATTAGAAAAAATTTAATAAAAATTAAATTAATGTTATTTTTTATTCTTCGTTTAAATAGGACAAAATCTAAATGGAGATCATCAATAAGTAATTTATTGATGAACTTAGAATAAAA
>VANL01000418.1:0-35312 GCA_006352455.1 Brachionus sp. 'Tiscar' | reverse complement strand
TTGTTGCAGCATCCATTTATTCAAAAGTACAAAAATGAGCCAGCTGATACAGTCATATCGTGGATTAACAAAGTCAAAAGAATGAGAATATCAGACGAGAGAAGATAATAATATCCCAAATTTTTTTTAATTCAACCTTAAATAAGCAAAAATGGAATAAAATATGATTTTTTTTTTCATTTCTGTCATTCAATGTTGTATTCAATCGAAATTTTGTTTAAATTATCTTAAAAAATAATGCTAACTATTTTATTGTATAATTCGTTTTCTTAACAAACAAAAACCATAAATAAAAATATAAATTCAAATTTGAATACTTTTATTATTTTTTAAGAGTGTTTAACTTGAAATTTCAAGTTTCTTAAATTAAAAAAAAAATTATTTTCTTAGATTTCAAATTTTTTACAGAAAAAACAATAAAAAACAAATAAAACCTTTAAGATATTAGTTTAAATTCTTTGAAAAAAAATAGAAAGACTAATATCTTTAACTTAAAAAATAATAATACAATTTTGATTTTCAACAAAAAAATTAATTGCTTGTAAGAAAAAAAAAATTTTACTGAAAATCAAAAAACAAATCTTTGTTTAAAGTTTTTTAACAAAAGTAAAGCACTTATTTGTTAATTATAAATAAAATTTACCCAATTTGCTTTTTTAAAAGATTTAGCTTAAGATCTTTCTTGTCAAGAACGATTTTAAATTTCATTCCTCTAAATTTTATTTAAATCATTTAATCTTTTATTCTCAATTTATTTTAATCCGCATTAGTCTATTTTTCAAATTTGAATAACCTAGTTTGTCTATTTGTTTCAATAAAATTTTTGATATTTTTCCAAAACAACAAAAATATTATAATATTAATTAAAATGTTTCATTAAAAAAATGAATGTTGTTTACTTTTTCTATAGCAACTATTTTTTCAAAATTAAAAAATATTAAGACTTCATCTTTAATGAATATAAAAAAAATTCTTTTTTTAAATTTTTATTTACAAATCTATCGGAAAATCTATTACCAAGCCTTTGAATAAAAAAAAAGCTGAAAATAAATCTTAAAATTTTATCTCATCAGGAACAGAAAGTGTTTTGTAAGGCGCTTCTTGAATTATTTGCAGCAAATGCTTTTGAGACAAAAAACTCTTAGACCAATGGCAAATTATCTCTCTGTCAGGAGGGCATGATTTATAAAATAAATCTGTTTCATAGCTAACTTTTAAATATTTCCACAAAAATTTGAATCTATTCGGTATTCTGAATTGCTTAATTGATTCACCCGCAATGCGTATATGCTGCAGTTTTGGTAAAAGATAGCAATCCACAAGATTCATTTGATCAGTACCATTCATGAACTTAACCTCATTTAGATCATTATTGTATAATTCTTTCAAAAAGTTATCAATTTTTTCCAGTTCAGCTTCCAGACTGGTCGATTTTGTTGCTACATCGCGAATAAAATGAGAAAATTTAGAAAAAACATTTAAGCAAACACTTCTTGCATTTGTTGTGTCTTGAACTAAAAGTGTATTTGGATACGACTGGTCTAGATATTCTGCTATTTCATCCACGTCACTTAGAATAACCGCATTATTTTCAGCATTCGCATCGAGAAGTTTACTGGAGCCTTGTAACAGCACTGGTGGCTTGAGAGACAGCTCTTTGAATTCCTTGGGTGGATTATCAACGTTTATCGTAAGAACATCAAAATTAAATTTGTTTTTTTTAGCTTTGACAAGAAGCTGCAAAAAAACTGTCTGACAAAAAGGGCACGCTCCCTGCGAACGTCCATCTTGGCCAGCCTTCACAAACAAATGTATTTTGTTGAAATCTATTTCAGTATTCGAACTCATCACTAATTGACTTATATAATTCGTAGGCTCTGAATAACTACTGAAAATAGAAGCAGTGGTATCTTTTTTATTACTCGTATCAATCAACTCAACCTAAAAAACATTTAATGTAATATGAAAAATTTTGTTTTAAAAATAAAATTTGTTGTAACTGTAGTCATAAGGTTTCACCTGTTCGTATTCAAAAAAAATTTCAAATGTTTAAAATTATTATTTTTATGACTCTTAACGAAAAAATATTTATTACTTAACAAGGAGAGAACTTTTTTTTAGAAGATAAAAATTTTGTTAATTGTTTGTAAAAAAAAATAGGCTTTATCATTTTAAAACTAATTAAAAAATATTGTTGCTTAGTAAAATATCTTTGGGTTAATCTTGGTGTTATCTGATTTGCCTTGGTGAGAATAGATTATCTACAAGCTTACCTTGTTCGCTAGTTGAAAATTGTAAGAGCAGCATTTGCCGAATTTGTAAAAATCAAGCTTTTGATATTCATTTGAGTGATCTTTTAAAAAACTTTCAGTGCTTAATAGCTGTTTCATTTTCAGACTAAATTTCTAAAATTCAAAAATCGACATACTTAAATATTTGATGAAAAAAAGAAGGAGAGGAAATTTTTAATTAGGGAATTTATCTAGTTCTTGTTCTATTATGCAATTCAAATTGAGATTTTCAAAATACCAAGTTGTATTGCCAAAATCCCAAAGGACCCCGGAGTAAGATTAAAATTCATTTAGATTAGAATAGTATTTAAATTTTTGACAATTTAGCCATTAATCTTTTTTGAATGACCAAGTATCTAAGAGAATAAATTAACCGTTCGACTAGAGTACGGATTCTTAATGTCCAAAATTAATGGCTTAAATATTCAAATCAATCAAAATAGTTTTGTTTAAGTGCGTTAGCATCAAAGTGACAATTTAAAAAATTTATGGGAAGCAATTACATCAAAAATCGGATATTTCTATTTAATAGCTTGTTTTATCATCAATTTATATCTAGATCAAATTATTAGATTAATTGTTAATAAACTTTGAAATAAATCTATTCTTAAATAAATTTGAGATTATATAAGAATTTGTTTTTTTACACCGTGATTTTTTTTAGATTCAAAAGATATTATGTAACATGATTTAAAAACATTTTGTTAAGGTATTAGTATCTAAAAAAATATAAAAATTTCTTTATTTGAGATGGTTTTCATCAAAATCTAAAAAATAAAATCAATAAATTTAATCTAAAATATTATTGTTTTGTTTTTAATATTCAAAAATATTATGGCTATATTATAATTTGTTTTTATATTTTACAAAAATTGATTAATTGGATTTAAATCTCTTGTGATGTGAGAAAGTGAAAAATAAATTTTTTATTTATTTTCCTTATTATGTATTTGATTCATTTAATTAAATGAAATTAAATAATTCTAAATGAAATAATTGAAAATAGATGAAAAAAATTCTTTTAAAAAAGAACATTTAGAGAGTTTTAAATTTTAATTATCCTTTAATCTGGCTTTTTTGAATAGCTTGAAAAATATCTATATTGCTCGATATATTGCTCGCTTTAAGCAACAAAATTGCTTAAAATTATTAAGAGCTAAAAATTTAAAATAATTGAATATAAACAATTTTAGAAGTATAGACAATCAAAATATTAAAAAGTTAGAATCATGAATGTTTTTTTTTGTACTTTTTGATAATTTGATATTTTATTTGACCATGTTCTTTTTATTAACTTTCTGTATTTTTTGGGCTTTTTGGTATTTTAAATTTGAATTAATAAATATTCTAATTATTTATTTTAATTTTAACTTATAAATCTCTAATCTTCAGCATACTCGAATCTTTCAGCATTCACCAAGGTTCCACCCGAACCTCGTTAAATGTTTAATTTAATTATTAAATTAACCGCATAGTACAGAAAGAAAAAAAAAAGTACAGAAAGAAACAGACTCAAATAAAAAAAATATCAATAAGTGCAAAAAGTATAAAAAATAAAATGTCTTTTTTATATGATTAAATCAAATTTTCTATCGATTTTAAAAATCGGAAATGAGCATATTTAGTTTTACTTGTTATTAAACTTTTTATAGTTACTAAATATTCTTATTAATTTTTATTTACAATCAGTATTATTTTTGTTAAACAAGAAAACAAGACTGCTATTAAATGTGTTTCATACTTTAAATAGAATATTAAATTGGTCGATTAATTAAGACACTATTATAATAATATTATATTGCTAATAAAAAAATTTTAATATAATTTTTTTAATTTCAAAAATTCTAGCTCGAATATTTTATTTTTTTATTTCAACCTAATCAGTTGGATTTCATAAATTTCTTTTAAGATAATTTAATAAATAAATAATTGACATGAAATATCATTTAAATTTTTCAGAATTTTTTAACTTGTAATGCAAATGATTTAATTCCAGGATTTAATTTACTTTTTAATAAATTAGTAACTTGATTAATTTTTTTGGGAACTTAGAGCTTTAAAAATGAAAAATATTTTGATGCAAGTAGTGAAAATTTAAATTTTAAATTTTTAGAGTACTCAAAAGTATTCAAAAATTCATAAGACATTATACTAAATTTGAGCTAAAAACATTCAAGCTATCAAACATAATAACAACTTAATGGAAAAATATTCAAATATTGAATAATAAATATTTTTTAATTTGCTATTTTATTTTATCTCTCTATCATTAAAAAAAAAACGATAAAATATAAATATTAATTTTAAATAAATAAATTAAATTTATTTTTCATCCTTTTTAATACTCATTTTAATTAATTTCTTTTATAGAATTTGATACATAAAATTTAAATGAAATAAAATTTTCTATATTATTTAAAAGAAAATATTTAATTAAGATTTTTTTTCAATTTTATTTTAATTTTTATTCTTTTATTCGATTTGGTGAGATTTTTTGCAAACTATTAGATTAATTTGATGAGTCAAATTCTTTATCTCGTTGAATCATTAAGCTTCATTATATTTGACTAGCTTTAAAGTTAATGCTAAAAAATTAGTGATAAATGATAATGATTAATAAAAATAGAGTGGTTATAGACTTATCTTAATGCAGGCGTTTGTTGATATAGACTTAAAAATAAGCAATAAATTGGATGAATAGCCGAATTTTTTTAATTAACACACAGTTTGAGGCTATCTAGAAACATGATACATTCAAGAGATACGATAGCACATTTTTAATTAAAGCTATTCAATTTTTTTTTGGTATGCACAGAATTAAAAATGCTATTTTTTATTCTAATTTCACTTACGAATAGAGTATCAAGGTCTTGCAAATATCGAAATAGTTTTGAAATAACTAATTATGATTGCATAAAATTTTAAAAAGCTAATTCTATTTTTATATTTGAATTTTTTTCTCTTTATTTCGAATTAATTATTGCTGTTACGAAAATCAATAAAGTAGTGATAAAAATTTATCTCGACCAAAATTTACTTTCCAACCTGAGTTGATTAATTCCATTGTCATAGTTTCAGTTAAATTTACTTTTCCTATTCATTAACATTTAATTTATTTTTAATTTAAAATGGATATAGAAAATTTGAGTTTGAAATCTTTTAATCGAGGTATATCGATCAAACAATATTCCAGTCCAATGTGCACAAATACAAAAAAGTTTATATGTGTTACTCTAAGTTTAGCATTTATATCAATTGATATTCTGCTAAACGCTTTTTATGTGACCAAGTCATTTAAACAAGGCTTATGGCTGTCAGAAGAAAATCGAGGAAAGTATGCTTTTACTACATCACTAATCGATTTGTGGATAGTGTCACTTCTGAGAGACATATTTCTCTCAACAGTTGTCTTTTGGACTATCGTCAGACACCAAAATGCTCATAATTTTATCAAGTTTATTCATAAGCGGTATATAGGCACTTTTTTTTGTCTTTTAATGTACTCATTTGCCATGATTAAAATGCTCTTCTATGCTGATCAAAGATCTGATCCAGAAAAAAACCACATGTTTATGTGTGTATGGAACATATTTGCAGGCTTTATATTTTTCATTGAAGTGTATATGTTTGCTTTGATAAAACCAAAGCATACCGATAGCTATCAAAAAACAAATGTGGATGGAGGCGATCCTGGCGAAACCCCACAAGAAGATGACATATTGATTGAAACTCTAAATGAAGCAAATAAAAAACGTTCATCTTTGTTTAGACTTTTCAAGTATTCCAAATCTGATTTGCATCTGATTGCAGTGGCTTCATTTTTCTTATTAGCTGGAGCAGTTTGTAAGTAGATTTTTTTAATGAGTTATAAAAATTCAAATTACTTTTTTAAATTTTTTTGGAAATATTTTTCAAATAGTGAAAGTTTTAGTTTTTTTTTAATAATTATTTGAAGATTTTTTTTAAATTTAATTTTCATCGATTTCTTTTTCATTTTTTTATTCTAAATCAAGCTCTAATTCTATTTAGTATAAGTTTATGGTTGTTAAGAAGAAAACATGTTAAAATTTTTAAAAAGAAGCATAAAAAGTTCCTGTGACTTATTAGAGTTAAAAGCTTATTTTCAATAATCCCTAAAACTTACTTTTTTAAGTTTTGAAATTATTTATTTTCTCCAAAAAATAGTATTCTCGAGAATAAATAAATATTTATTTTTTGATTTTATTTTAGTTTTGTTACATTTATTTCAAAATTTTTTGATTTTCTAATTTTTTTTTCAAATCTTGAAAAATAAATCTAATTGATTATTTTTAATATATTCAGCCAAAACAATCAACATAATTGATAATGAGATGACAAAACTAAAATTAGAATGCAAAAGTTTTTAATAGCTAATAGCTTTGGTGATGATTAAGAATTTTTATACCGCAGTTAACTACTACATCTACTACTAGCATTATTGATCAAATTTGATTTTTTAGATTTAAAAAAATCAGGTCTTTAGCGATACAGAATAATGGTTGAAAAGATAGATAAGTCTCAAAAATAAAGAATATCCTGTTAGGTCAAACTAACTATTTATTAATGTAGATTTTCTGAAAGCTTTCAGTCTAATATATAAAATTATTATTATAATTTAAGTCTCATAGGCAAAAGAGTTAAAATTTAGAGAAAATAAAAATGAACAAATTTTTTTTTAAAATGACACATCTTTGTATTTGAAAAAATTTTTTGACTAGAAAAGGAAAAAATCAATTTTTTTTAGTTTTTCAATTAATTAGCCGTCACAAATTCCATGAACAATAAGATTTAAATATTAAAGAGCTATTTTCCTTTCTGAACTTTTTGGTATTTTTTATTAATTAAAAACTTTAATTAAATTACAAAAAGTATTAAATTATTAAAACAATATCATTTTCTTTACCTCGAATTATCCTGATTTTTTTTTTTAAATTTAATTCCATCAGTTTAATAAATCTGAAAAATAAAAATTTATATTAAATTATGTGCTAAAATAAATTAAAAGAATTTTCATTATTTAGGCGAAGCATTCGTGCCTTATTACACCGGACAAGTACTTGACAGCATTACTGCCCAAAAGGATTTCAGCACATTTAGAAAAAATGCTATTTTTTTCATTGCAGCCAATTTTGCTAGTGGAATGTTTGGTGGAATACGTACATGCTTTCTTTCAATTGCAGTAGCTCGACTAAATGTTCGGTTCAGAAAAATGGTTTTTCGTTCCTTAATCGATCAAGAAATCGGATTTTTTGACAAAGTAAAAACAGGAGACATGCTTTCCAGACTTACATCGGACACGACCACTATGAGTGATCTAATATCACAAAATTTGAACGGATTTCTATGGAATTTGGTCAAGACAATCGGAACTTTAGCCTTTATTTTAAAACTTAGCTGGCAACTATCACTTACATGCTTCATAGGGGCTCCAATAGTTTTTTCAGTTGGTAAATTTTATGGTGATTATTATCGAGGTTTATCCAGCAAGGTCCAAAAATGCATGGCTGATTCTAATGATGTGGCAGAGCAAGCTCTGTCGACTATTCGAACTGTTCGCAGTTTTGCCAATGAAGATGGCGAATTTAGTAGCTATTCTCTGAGACTAAAAGACATGCTAAAACTTAAAATACGCCAAGCTTTAATGTTTACATCATATGAATGGGCGGTTAAAATAGCTGAACTTTCAATGACTGTCTCAATGCTGTCATACGGAGCGCATCTAGTTTCCACAAACCAAATATCAAGTGGTGATTTTATATCTTTCGTTATATACCAGCTAACTTTGGGCTCGTGTCTCGAAGGCTTGACAAGTGTTTATACAGGATTGATGAACGCAGCAGGAGCATCAGAAAAAATATTCGAATATTTGGACATTAAGCCTAATTTACAATTGCGCAACTATGAACCTACAAGGCTAGAAGGAGCTATTGAATTCAAAAATGTATCATTCACTTATCCAAATAGGCCAGATGCTCAAGTTCTCAAGAACATATCTTTTAAAGTTAACCCTGGTGAAATAGTTGCTCTAGTTGGACCATCAGGTTCGGGCAAATCATCATGCATAGCACTCTTAGAACGATTTTATCGACCTGAAAGAGGAGATATTTTTGTAGATAATGTGGCTCTGTCCGAATATAATCATAAATATATACATAAAGCAATTGCTTTAGTTGGTCAAGAACCAGTATTGTATGCGAAAAAAATTCGTGAAAACATAGCTTATGGTTTGGAAGAAGAAGAATGCGAATTTGAGCAAATACAAAAAGCTGCCCAGTTAGCTAATGCTCATAATTTTATAGTTCAACAACCACTTCAGTATGAAACAGAATGTGGTGAGCGTGGCGCTCAGTTGTCAGGAGGTCAAAAGCAAAGACTTGCAATTGCTAGAGCACTTATTCGTAATCCAAGAATTTTGCTTCTTGATGAAGCTACATCGGCTTTGGACGCCGAGTCTGAGTATCTTGTACAACAAGCTATTCATGAGAATTTAAAAAGTCACACTGTCGTCATTGTTGCACATAGGTTGACCACTATTGAAAAAGCAGACAAAATATTGGTCCTCGATCATGGAGAAATAGTTGAACAAGGAACTCATGTTGATTTGTTGAAAAAAAATGGTCTTTACGCACAACTTGTTCATAAACAATTACATGCTGATATTTAATTTAAAATTGTTTTGTTTTTTGTTTTTTTTTTACGTTTTTTAATTATTTAGCTGATTGGTAACTGTGTAAAAATGTAAAATATCTTAGCTTTCATGACATTTTTGCTTAAACGAAAATAGATCTAGTTGTTATTAAAAAAATGAGTGCTGTAATTTTTCATTATTTTTGAAATAAATCTTTTTTTAAAAATAAAAGTATACAAATTTTATTTTATTCATTTTTTTATAAATTCTTTGAAAATTAGGAATATTTCTAAAACTAATTTTATTTTTTTTAATTTGAATTTTTTAATTTTTATAATATAAATGTCAATGTGACTTAAACTTAAATAAATAATAATAATAATAATAATAATAATAATTAGTCAAACATTGAAATTACTATGTCATTTTAGTTTGCACAGCCTGATTTTGTTCTGACTTTTTAAGTATCAGCCACCCAATTTCGAAGCCACTTTGAATTCTTAAATTTTTTATTAATCTTGAAAGTAATACTTTTGATATTTGAGTAAATTAGAATTTAAACAAGCTTTTTTTTTAAAGTTTTTGAAAAAACTAGTATTTATTTTTTATTTTTGGATAAAATAAATTATAATTTTTATTCATCGTCTTTTTTTATTGTAATTCTTATGCTCATTAAGGATTGATTTTACATTTAACATAAATTAAATAGAAAATATGAAGAAATCTTCTTTTTAATCAACCTATATATCACTTTCTATTTTATAGATAAATATTATTTAATAAACTTGAAATCAACACAACAAATTAAATTTTTGATAAGCTACAATATAGTTAAAATACTACAAATCTATTCTTTACAGAAATTATTATAGGCTTAAATAGGTTGGCCAATAATGCTTGTCCGAAACTTAAATTATAAAAAAATTTATGATATGATAAAGATAATATTATGAAAATTTACAGTCCTGTACAAATCTTTTTTTCGAAAATGTTACCGTAAACTCGTGTTCACGACTCTAAGAGTAAAAGCCAAAAACTCCGCTTTTACTCTAATTGAAATTATCTTTTACTCTATATGGCCAAAGATTGAGTTTTTGGAAAAAATTTAAAAAAAAATAAAAAATTTCATCTTTTGCCATTTAGAGTAAAAGACAATTTCAATTAGAGTAAAAGCAGAGTTTTTGGCTTTTACTCTTAGAGTCGTGAACACGAGTTTACGGTAATAGTTTTTTGATTTTTTATATTTCTCTTATCTCCTGTGCTCAGGTGTGACACATATCCTGACCCCATATTGTCCTCAGTGGTCAAGAAAATTCGAATACCAATATGATATATCGTTTTGTAGAGAATTTAATCTTGATTAAAATAAACTATAGTTATTTAAATAGGATGATTTTTGCAGAAATTATGATTAAAAAACAAGAAAAATTTAGAATTTTATTAAAAAAGTTAATATTTAGTAGAATGATCTTATTTTTGAAAGTTTGTTTTAAGGTGTTTTTTAGAATTATTTTTAATCTAGTTGTACACTGATTTGATGAAAAAAGAAATTTAAAAATAGTAAGAGATGTTGAAGAGCCAAAATTGCTTTCTGTCATAGGTGTTAAAATAACAAATTTAAATTTCTTTTTATTCATCAGATCGTTGCACAACTATAAGGTATATATTATATTATAGCTGATATACTTTTAAAAATCATATATTTTTAAAAAAGTAATTTATAAATTTTTTAGAATTTTAAAAGATGCTGAGATTTTCTTTAAAAAGTCAACATAATATTTTCTGAAGCTTAATATAAACTATATAAAATATAAATATTTTAGTTTTTATTAAAATGATAATATTCAATCTTTAATAAATTAGATTTAGATGATTAAAATATTTAAAATTAAAATTAAAATTTTCTTCTCTATTATATAGTTTGTTGCAAAAGTTTAGAAATTAATTTTATTATTTATCTAAAATTGATTTTTTATTGAATTTGACGAAAAATTGAGTACTAAAGTAAAAAAATGATAACACTAATTTGTAGATTTTTTTTTCTCGACAATCTGATATATCACACTTGGCATAAAATTAAAATTAACTTTTAAATATTTATAATCAAAAAACTTCCTATAAAAATTCAGATCTCAACCCAATCGAGAACTTATGGTCATACATAGATGCCAAAATGGTAAACACAAAAGTAATATCTATCGAGCATTTAAAAGAGGTTTTACACAAAGAGTGGTTAAAGATTCCGACTGAGTACGAACAAAAAGTGATTGAATTTATGCCAAAAAGAGTTTTGGCATGTTTTAACGCCAAAGGCGGTCATTTTAAATATTAAATTGTAAAAATTTCTAAACTTTTGAACCGTTTTTTTTTTAATTTATTTTATCCATTTTTTCTTTTGTATTTTTTTTTGGGATTTCTTTTTCACTTAATTTTTTTTTTTTGATTTTATGATCTTGGATTGATGACAAATAAAAATTTGGAAAAAAAACCGCCTTTATTTATTTTCTCATCTATTATATACGCAAAGACAATTCTTTTGTTAACGAAAAAAAATTTCTAAACTTTTGCAACATACTGTATACCATCTGTGCAAAGCTAATAATAAATGTTTTTGGTTAATTTTCATATTTTGACCAACTTTAAATACTCTTTAAAAAGATAATTTTCCTATAATTTTTCAATAATATAATAACTGACTCTATTAATTTATGTTTAAACAATATAAATAATTGGAAATATCTTCTTCTTCTTCTTCAAGAATTAACTAAATCATTTTGATTTTAAATGTTTAAAGTTTATGTTTTTTTTACATGTATTTTTATCTGTATTTAATCTTTTCTTTTTCTTTAATTTTTCAAATTTAAAATTTTTACATTTACTTCTCCTAATAGGAGGTTAATTCAATTAAATAAATAAATAAATAAATAATAGTTTTTTTTTCTTATTACACGAATTAAAAGTCTCAATTTTTTTACTGTTTGAACGCAAAATTAAAAAAAAAAACTTGTTAAAATTTGTACATTAATTACTTTTTTTTAAACACATTTTTTACAATAAAGTTACTAAATTTCTATATTTAGTTGAAAAAATATTTTCTGCAATTAAAATTAAAAAACTAAAATAAACCTAAACAAAATTTTTTAAATCAATTTTTTATTTAAAAAAAAATTTTTACAAAAAAAAATTAAATACAAAAGCTTTTCTTAAATTATAATTTAATATTTAGAAGACAATGATGAAGAAGTTGAAGCTGAACTAGTGGCTAACGATGCCGAATATGGTAAACTACAACTTGAATTTTCATAGTGTCTGTTTAAAAGAGACATTCTTGAGAATGTGCGCTCACAAAAATTGCAATGATACTTTTTAATAAAACTGTGTGTTTGCATATGCGCCCTTAAATTAGATCTGTCGGCAAAAGCTCGCGCGCATATTTCGCATTTGAAAGGCTTTTCGCCAGTGTGAGTTCTGTAATGACCTTGTAGGAGCCATGGTCTTGAGAACGATTTGCCGCATATTTTACATTTGCACGGCAACGTGTGCGTTTTTACATGCATTTTCAAGGCACTCGAAGTCAAATAGCATTTACCACAATTTTTACACTTATAAACTGGTTCTGAGACCGACTCAATTGTTTCGCTTTTGGTCTGTTCGTAAGACGAACTAGACGAGCTAGATGTGTCTAGTATGTTTGCCTCGTTTAAACTTGGCGCTTTCAAATTTTTTGATATATAATACAAATTTTGCAAATAGTCATGTTTTTCAACCGGCTGCTCGGACTCTTTGAACAACTCGGGCAATATTTTGTTTATGTGAAACGAGTTTTTTGACTCCTTGGGTTCCGCTTGTCGCATTTGGCTACTCTGGTTAATCAAACTGCGGAACAATTGGAAAGTATGAGCAAAATTTGTATTAAAACTACTCATTTTTTTCAATTTTCTACAATAAAAAAACAAAACAAACAGTTTATAGAATCTTAATACAGCCAATTAAATTTTTTTCTTATTTACTGAACTCACAGCCAATAAAACAAAAGAGTATAAATCAAATTATTAAAGTAATTATCTCTATAGAAAATAGTCTCGTCTCAAAACGAGCCACTTGAAATTCTAGTTGCAGGCTTATTTTATAATCAGCAAAATCGGAACAACTACTTTTGAATGTCCACTTGAGTACGACACAAGTCTGTTACAAACGCTTGTGTAGTTTTGTTTATAGAAAAGATTTTAAAATGATTGCTAATCCGTTTGACATAGCCTTTGGCTGGCATCTAATATTACTCAATCTGTGTGTAAACCGCACTAGTCTGATAATAGTTAATCTGCCTATTCATTCCAAACAGACTGCCTTCAGCTTTTAAATACTGATTTAAATTTATCTGTTAGCTAAAACATAAGGTAGGTCTTTAACTCTGCATTTGAAAGCCTTTGATGTTAAATAAAGTGGAAATTTAAAGCAAACGCCAACAAATTTTAAATTCAAATCGATTAATAAATTGCTTGAAATAATAGATTTGTAATCATGTTATTTTAATCTATAGTGATATATTAATTAATTTGCTTTCTGTTCTTATCTGTTGTTTTAAGATTCACTTGGTTTCAATTATGTACATGGTCACATATGGTGAGCTAGAAACCAAACGTGCTTCGTAGAATCATCGATTGTACGTACCCCTGAGCAAGCCTCTTCTTTAAACGATTTGATCTTTTCTGAATGTTTGCTTTGTGTTCGGTTTATTAATCTAATAAGACCTCTTGAATGATTGTCTAATCAAAAAATTAAATAGCCTTGAATAAGTACTTGAGTAAAATAGCCTTTAAACACGATTTATTAAAAGAGCAAAATTTACTTTCTCACTAAAATATACTCTAATCCGATAAAAACATGTGACTTTTGAAATATGAGAATTTTAAAATTTTTCAAGCATCCGTACCCATTGAATTTGTCCAACATCACTTTAGAGACGTGGATTTGCATTTTACAACACTATCAGACAACTTATTCCATTGTGAGACGATTATATTTAAAAGGAAAACATACACTTGCCAAATTGCTTTTCAATTTGGCAGGAAATTTTTTCCTGTGAATTCTAATACTATTTTCTCTTATTATTGCTTCTTTCTTTAATAATACAGATGATGGAACTCTAGTTAGCAGTTTCTAGTCCACTAGCTAGTTTATATATTTTGATCAAACTTCCTTTCGTTTAGTTTCAGCAATCGCATTTCATAGTCCAAAATATCTCAAAAAGTAAAAGGTAATTTTATGGCACGATTCTGGACTTTTTCTACTGCATTCATCTTTTTATTAGGTCTTATCATATGTTCTCGGTTGTCCAACAGGATATTTTGGACCTTTAGTCATGAAATAAGTGTTTTTTATTTCACTTCAAAAAATACTCATTTTTCGTAGAAAAAAATCTTGAAAAAATTTTTAGATCTTGATTTCAGAATTTATTATTGGCTATTATTAAAACTTTGAATACTGTTCTTAAAAATAAGGCTAACTTTGAATTCATCTCTTTTAAAGTTATTACCAATGGATTTTATGATTTTTTGCTAGAATAAAGTCTAACATCATACATTATTAATCGAAGATATTTTTGAAATAAAATTTTCCTATTTGATATATTTAGAAGTGCTGAAAAAAATTTGAAAGTTTAGTTAAATTAAAAAACAAGCTAAATTTATTAAAAGTAAATTTTTAGAATACTCAATTTTTAATTGTAACTTGATTTTAATTTAATTTGAAAAGAATGGATCCTCAAAAATTTGTACATATTATATGTTTTGATCTATCTATATACTTTAAAATTTATGGATATATTTTGAAATAATTTTTTACAACATTCTCAACTTAATTATGTAGCATTTTGACGTTTAGCAAAGGTTGATGTTTACTTTATTAAATAAAAACTAATTCCTCAAACCATATATCGCAGTATGGACACTTTAGTTGAAAACTAAGAAATAGTTCTGAATCATAAGTACTATACAGTCATTATGTATTTTTTTCAAATGAAAGAAAAATTTTTTTTTTTAAATATATTAGTTAATAAATCTTTTTTCTTGAAAGTTGTAAATGTTTAATTATATTTTTTTAGGCTAACTTATAATTTTTTGATTTGTAATTTACATGTTTTCATCATCCGAGGTTACAGCAAAAGCAATGTGCAAAGGGTATTTCCAGAATAATGAGAGGATAGTAATTTGCCCATAAAGCTAAAGAGTAAAAATGAATTGCCTTGTGTAACATTTGAAAATGATCAATGGCAACTTATTGCTTTATTATTCTGCAATGTGGCACTCAAAGACCTCTAGATCTTTCAAAACCCTCTAAAAACGAGTATAGACACAATCCACAAGTCTTTAAAATTTGAAAAAATCGATGATAGAGCAAATTCTTTGTTTATAATTTTTAAAATCAAGATTTGATCATGAATTAATTGATTTTAATGCAAACCACGCCAGATTCCAAACTCCTATAGATACTTTATTTTAAATATATCATCTAAATTTTCCTAACAAAAGGGCTGAAAAGAGGTTAAGAGTCACTCGGAACTGCCCTGGATTTCAAATCCAAATTATTTATCTTATATGTATATATCAATGGCAACTTAGTGAATGTTAGTGTACAGGTTCGAATAAAATTGAAGAAGAAGCTAACAAAAAAATCATTAATCAAAAGAAATTCAACTGGTCCGACAAAAGACAATCATAGTTGCAAGAACATTTATTTATTTCGCTAATGATCTCAGAGAATCAAAAGTAAATAAAGAAATTATTCAATTGTTTGATTATCTGAATTTTGATTATTTACAATTTTTTAATTATTTTTCTTTTTTCTCTGCTTATTTTAAATACTCATTATTTTAAATTTTTTCTTCTAATCGAGTAAATCAACCGTAATTCAATTGAAACAAGGTAAATTATTTGTCAATCGCTATTTGAGTTAGAATAGTTTTGTAAAAAACTGAACTAAACAATTGTAAATGAGAATTTTATTGATTAGACGATACAAATGATACAGTTTAAGAAGAATCTCATACAAAAATATACTGTTCAAGAAAATACATTAAACAAAAACAAATTGTTAACTTTCAATCAAAAATAAGTGAATTTATTTTTTTCTTTTTGGCTATTTTTTGCTAAAAAAATAATTATATTTATTTCAAAAAAGGTTAAAGAAAAATACGAAAGTCAGCGCTTTTGTAATAGTTTTAGAGGCTAAAAACTTAAAGTTTTAAATAGATAAATAATTATACAAAAATAATTAATTAATGTTTTTCAAATATTTGATTTGATACTCTACTAAAAAACAAAAGTAAGAAAGTATTAATCTTAAATGAATCAAGGAAAAATAATTTTATCAAATTTATTATTAATATTTTATTGGTTTAAGAAAAATACCAATAGCAGAAATTGGTACATGCAGTTATACCAGTTGGTGTATTCAGAGCATTTGCAGCTGCCCAACACGCTGCTTTTAAAGCAAGGACCTGTGGAGTTGTACCAGGAATAATTCTACAAAATGATTCCATTGCAAGAATTCCTGACGAACAAGCTGCTGTACATTGCCCTAATGATAAACGAATTATTCTCTGAAACTGTTCATTGCTTGATTCAACATGCTTATTCAATTCAATCGAAGCTGAAAACGCAGTTGAAATACAGCTAATTGAAAAAATTATAATGATTGATTTTAAACTAAAAGCTTTAAACATTTTTTGAATGCGGATTTATTTTAAAAAAAAATATTTTAAATTTTAAATTTATACCTTTCAATTTCAATTTTTATCTGCACTATTTTTTTATTTAACTAAAGCTGAGTATTTCACAAATTTTTTATTAAATTAAAAACATATTTTATTTTCACAATCACCGAAATTTCAAGCTATCTTCAGTTTAAATCAATTTTAAAACAGAATCAAATAAAAAGTCAAAAACATAATTTTTTAAATTCATTTATTAGTTTAATTATAAGAAGGCCAAATATCTTGAAATATATGAAGTTTTATCTAAAAAATACCAAAAAAACTTAGATATTTATAAAAATTTTCTTTCGATACAAATAGACTGATACCAAAATCCATACAAACGAACCCCAAATACATTGCAAAAATTTTTCCTCGTGTTTCCATTCAACCTTCCATTGAACCGGAAATCTAAATTAAATAATTGAAAAATGATAAGATATGATAATTTTTGATGATATTGATACTTGAACCAAAAGACTGCTTGGCAAATATATATAAAAATTGAATTTAAACCAACATGCCTAAATGGTGCCCCAGTCCAAATTTTTTTATATTCAATTAATATATAGAAAAAAGCTTGAATTAAAAAAGAAGAACTAGCAGTTACTAAAGTAAATGAATATGTCCACATATTTTTGTTTACTGGCAACCATCCATTTTTTAAATCAAATTGACATAAAATTCCAAAAAGCAAAAAGGTTATCAAAGCCCAAGTAAGCAAATAAATCAAGCGCTTTTTTGCGTCTTTGTAAAACAATAATATTCTTCCAGCTATGACACCATAATAAGCCAAACAAATGCTTGGCAATGTACCCCATATACCCTCTGGTTCATATCTATCGATTTGATACACTTTTTGTGTTATGACTAAATCCGAATAAAGATGTCCATATCCTAGTATTACTCTATCAATGTATCCAGTAGCACCACCCGTGCAGTTAAAAAATTTGGCTCCGTATTCGTTCCCACCAGGTCCAAAATATCCTGTTGGACAACCGGGAACAGGCAACAAGTAAACAATCATAAACCAAACAAAAATCAATAAATGAATAAACACAAAATGAGGAATAGCATAAATAATATCTCTAAAATGTCTTTTCCAATTGTTTGTTTCTGCAATTAAATCAATTGGTTTCCAGAAAATTAATTCTAATGTTGCCACAAAAAAATAGCAAATTGATATCCGTTGTAGCACACCAAATATTCGTGCATTAGAAAACTTAAAATCAAAATCAGATCCAAGAAAAAACCCAATTAGAAATAATTTAAATGTTCGATAGACAATTCTAGAAAATATTTTTAAACGTTTTGATTCAGGTTTACGCAACATTGAATTCATTGATATTGGCACAGATACGCCCATAATAAATAAAAACCATGGAAAAACGAATGCAGATAAATTCAAACCGGACCATGCACAATGATACATAAAAGTACCCCATCCATATTGATTAAAAATCATGACTATTATACTCAAGCCTCTAAATGTATCAATTGAATCAAAGCGTTCTTTTTTTTTAACAATTTTCTGTTCAGAGTCTAAATTTATCTGTTCTTTAGGTTGAGTACGACTTCTGGTCAAAATTAATTTCACTCTATCATAATATTTTTCAACCAAATTCATTCCTATCAATAAAATAAGTATTAAAGGAATGCCATAATAAAGAACGATATATATATTATTTGGCTTTTTTATATTTTTAACACCACTACACTCATATTTATCATTAATAGTTATTTTATAAATTCCACATTCGCCAAATTCATCGTATGTAAATTTAGTACAGATTATTTTTTCGGTTTGATTTTGTCTATTTTTTTGAGATATTTGTATCTGATATGAAAAATTAGGGTCAAATTCTCCATAAGCTACATAACGGGATAAATTTTTGGGATCTGCTTTTAGACTAGAAATATATAATAAATCACATTCAGTACAATCGGTAAATTGATATTCCAAATCTATTTGCTTTGATGGATCAATATTAAAGGCCTCAATTTCAAGCAATGATCTTACATCTGTACATTTCCATTCATTTGAAAACACTGGTAATATGATAAAAAGTCCAAGAAACAAATTTAAAATCATTATTTTTAATTTTAATTTTCTATATTATTTTTATTTTTCTTCTTTTTAACTAAATGCTTTAGTCATAAGATAGAATGATTTAATACAGCTAAAATTATCAATTTTTTATACTTTAAAATTTTATTTGATTTCGGTGTTTAAATTTATCAATGTCATTGGGTGTATATTTATTACTTGTTTAAATTTTAAACTAGAGTTATATGATAAATGAAATGTTAATGTCAATTTGATTATGTTCACTTTTTCTTTTATTATAAAATTTACAAAAATAATTTCTAATGGCCATTGAAAAAAAATTTAACTTAAACAGCTTATTCCGCAAATCTAATTTTTTTATTAAATCTAAAAGAGAATTAAATTAAAACTTTAATTGAATTAAAAAAAATATATTTTAGGCTTATTTTTGAATAGTTAAATATTTAATCGAATAAAAATTAAAAAAAATTCACTAATAAGCAGCGGATGGCATTTAGATATTAAAGGTAAAACTTTTCTTATATTTATTTTATTCAACTTATTTAAATATGTAAAAAGATAAATTAAAATTTTATCTAAATAACTTATGATTAAAAAATAATCATGAGACATTTAATTTTTTTTTTCTTTAAGAAAATTATTAGCTTCGATTGTTTAAAATAGTATGCGATCAGGTTTTTATATATTTAAAAAAATTTTAGGTAAAGACAATGAAATTGTTTTAATAATTTAATACTTTTTGTAATTTATGGTATTTTTTATTTTATAGACTCCTTTACTTTTAGTACTGCCATGTTCCTTTTGGTACTTTTTATAATTTGTGGTTAGTTCAATCTTTATTTCAAAAAATTAGGCGGAGTCTTAATTTAAGGATTTGGGTATGTTCTAGATTAGAGAACCATTGGTAAAAATTATAATAAATAATTGATATTATGATTAATTAAAATCATAAATTTAATTATCATATAGTCCAAAAAGTACTAAAAAAAAAGTGGTCCATAAATTTAGGTTTTTATATTTAAGAAAATTAATTTATATCAAAAAATTTCTAATAAAAAATTGATTCAATTTTAACATTCATGCGCTTTATCTTAAATTTTTTCTATGTTTTTATTTAAACAAATTTAATCATTATTGAAGATTTTTTTTCAATCAAAATCTAAAAACAAAAAATATAAAAATTAATATATTTTTGTTACAAAATATTCCAATTTTCATGGAATAAAAAGGAAAAAGAAAATGTCGAGTAAGAAAATTGTAAATTTTCGGATACCTAACGACTTGTTTAACATATCCAAGATCCTGTTAGCTTTAGCGTGACATAATTTACTTGTGTATCTCATTTGAGGTCATTTTTGATATATATTCTTAGAAACGAGTTTATCCAGTTTATCAAAAGCTCACTGAAACCATAAAACTTGAGTTTAAAGATTAGTTTTGGATGTGAAACTTTTTCGAAAGCCTTTGTGAAATCTGTATACACTCCATCGACAGGATAGCTTTTGGATATGTTAAATGTGTAATTTGATCAAGAGACTCAAGAAAATTTGTGTTACAGGATCTTTGTGGAAGAAAGTCGTGCTGAGCTTTCATAATTAGTGTTGGGTACCGTGTGAAAATATGATGTTGGCCGTTTTGATGGCCGGAAAAGGGAAAAAAATTTTTTTCTCTAAAAATAAATGATTTCTCTTATACTCAATTCCTTTCTCTAACAAATTTTGACATTGAAAATTTTTTTAATATTTTTTTTCACATCCGGCCACCAAAACGGCCAACATCATATTTTGGCGGTCTACTGGCCGTCACACACGGTACCCAACACAATTCATAATTAGCCTATTAGCCTATTAAATTTTTGAGCATAACTTTTTTATTAAGCCTTTAAAGATTTTACAGAAGATTCAATATTTGATTTTTGTTCGATACTTAACAACTCATCTGGACCAAGGTAACATACTTAGTTAGTTTTAGGATTAAATTTTGAAATTTTTTTAAAAATAATTTTTTTAACGCTACAGATATTTGATTAGATAATTTATAGCTATATATTTCATAAAAAAATTCTTTTTGGGTAAATTAAAAAAATTACCTTGATTTTTAGAAAAAAAAAAACTTAAAAATTTCAATAGTATGATCCAGAATTGTTTTTAAGTTACAGTTTTAAGCCTAAGTCACAAAAATTTAAGTTTAAGTTATAACTTGACTTAATATTTGTGACTTATAAACAAGTCTGATATGGTAACTTAAAGTTTAATTAAGAAAAGTCTAAAAAATTTGAAATTGATGCTTCAAATTTTTAAATTGTGAATTTATATTTTAAAATCAGCTTTTATTATATTTGATTTTTTTATTAAGAAAATTAAAATGATAAATTATACACCAATAATTAAAATTTAAAGTTTAATTTTTTTCCAAATTAAATCTTTAGGCCAAAAGCGCCAATCTGATATTTTCAACTCACTTACTCCATCATATGGCAAAAAATCTCTTTTCAACAAAAATTTAATTGTATTCTCAATTTTTTCAATGTTAGTTTGAGGGACGATATTCATCCATTCCATAAAAATTATTTCAATATTTATTCTTTCGAAAAATATCGATGCGCATTCAAATATTATCGATTCATGGCCTTCAATATCCAACTTAATAATACCTTTCATATACATTCTACCATCATTTTTTAAAGGGAAAATTGATATTAAATCATCCATGCATATGGTTCTAACCAGATATTTATTTTCAATTTGTGAAATATCAGTAAATTCGATTTGATTTTCTTAAAAAAATTGATGCAGTTTAAATGTTTATTCTACTAGCAAATCTATTTACCTATTAAATTTTGACCTCCTATATTGAATTGACTCTGGTTGAGTTTTTTTATTTGTCCTCGATTATTTGATAAAGCATTGTTGACCAATATAATTTTATCTCGAACATCTTCTAATTTGGCAGCTTTATGAATTCTTATTAGATTTTCAAAGAATGGCTCGACAGCAATAACTTTATATCCCATCTTGGCAGCAAACAAGGTATACTGTCCTATTAAGAGTATGTGCGTTAATTTTTTAAATTAATTTAAAAGTCACTACCTATTTGAGCTCCTATGTCAAAAACTAAGTGATCCTGTGAAATAAATTTTAAAAAGTATCGAAGAATATCTTCCTCCCAGACACCATTTAACCAAATACTTTTGGAAACGAATATGTCTTTATCTAAATCATGAACACATAAAGTAGTCTCCACATATATTAATTTCGATTTACGACATTGGATATTTTTGTAAATATAATCAGGCTCAAGTGAATTACTTAAAGAATAAATCGAAACATTCAACAATTGAGTCGATTTTGATTGAATCAATCGCATGTTTTTATTTGTATTAAAATAAAAAAACAAAATAAAAAAAAATACTAAAAATAAAAAACTTTTTTTGAAAGTTTTTTTCAAGTTAATCTTTAACATTTTTCTTAATTCTAGAAAATCAAAATAAAATTTTAGTCTCAATTTATTCTAAAAAACTGTTTTTAATTTAAAAAATTTAATCAGAATTTTATCTTGACATTTGTTAACCTTTTAAAAAATTCAATGATATATAATTAAGCCAAATTTTCATAAATAAATAATTTTTTATGTTTTTTTAAACTTGTAAGCTTCCTATTCAAAAATTTATTAGAGATTTTTTGTAATTTCTTATAATTTCAATCAATTTTGTAAATTCTTTATAAAAACTCAATAATTTAATATAATTTGACAAATTTTGAAAAAAAATATAATAAAAAATACTAAAATCAAATTTTAAAAATTTTTGGTCAAATCAATTTGAATAATTTTTTATTTTTTATCAAATATTTTACTTATACTAGTGTTTAATTCTAACGAGTCTATTAAATTAAGAAACTATAGTAAGCTATTACATTCTAGCTATTCTTTTTTTTCTGTGTTTATTTTGTATTAGCTTTTTTAAGATAAAAATCTAATTGTTTTAAAGTTTTAATTAAAAAATTAAATACAATTTTTCATTCTTGGAAATGTTTGCCTATTTTTCTTTTGTTGATTTTTAGATCCAAGAAAATATTAATGAACCGCTGAGGCTTCAAACAAAAAATTTTAATATTCAGAAATTTAATATACAAAAATGAGGCTGATGATTACAAATTTCAGGCAATACAAAAATCATTGGCGAAATATCATTCACCTTGAATTCTTAACTAATTATCTAATTTTCATCTAAAGATTTTATACTTTACTTATTATGATCCTGATAGCCGAGAGGTTTGTGCGCTAGTGACACAAGCAAAGAGTCTCCTTTTCTAATACATTTATAAGCCACAGCTTTTAAATGCTTTTAAATTAGAAAATGAGATGAGCATTTCCCCTATTTTCCGCTAGGATAGAAAAGGGACAAATTATTATTATTAATGATGACATCTAATGACCAAAAAATCTTCGAATCAACAGGTTTTAGTTAAGACCCAGACATGCTTTTCATAAAAATTAAAAGAAATTTTAAAACCGATTATGGGTGTCAAGCTTTTAATTTAATTTTTAGATTGTTTAATATGCATTAACTTTTAAAAAATTAATTGAAAATTTAAAGGTATAGAAGTTTTGACAATCATGGTTTTCATTTCAACTATCTTAGTCCCTGAAAGTCAAAATTTTTAAAAGTCGATATTTATGGTTTACTGAACTTTAAAAAAAATTTGAATATTTTTATTGAATTAAAATAAATTAAAATATCCAATTTTTAAACATATTTTAGAAAAAAATCTACTATCAATTAACAACCTCAAAAAAAATCTACAAATTTTTCTAAAATTTCTTTAAAGGTTCTTTGAAATTTAGTTGACAGGGAATTTTTAAGGTGCTAAATCATAGAAAACAAAGCTTAACAGTTACAATTCTCATTTGTAAAACCGATAAAATTTTTGGTGATACAAATAAAATTTTAATATTTACTACAATTATAGAAATTTTTATAAAATAAAAAAATAATTTAATTTTTTTTAAATTTTGTTAAGCCTGAAAATCTAAATTATTCGCGACATCTGCACGTAATATGGTTTTTGAAAAAATTAGAAATATTAAAAGATATTTTTATAATAAGTATCTTGATGTGTTACACAATTTTTCCTTTATTCTTCATGCCTTAGCTAAATCTAAAAGACTATGATACCTAATAAAACTTCTTTAACTCAAAACCCTAACTTCCAATCAAGATATATCGTATATTCTACTCCATTGTGTAATTGCTACTTTTAAAATCTTCTTTTTCTACTGAACCATCATTTCAATACATTTTTTTAATTTTCTTAAAATTTTATTTAAACTTACTTATTTCTTTTTCTTTATAATTTATAAATTTTTTTCAAATAAATTTAATTTAGCTTTATTTTAATTATTTTTTTTTTATATTTTATTCTGAAGGAGCACTAGCTCGATACAAATAGACAAATAAATAAATAATTTTGTTCAAGTAATATTTGAAAATTTTATGCATTTTTAAAATATTTTTCACCAAATTAATGAAACTTATCGTACATTAATGTTAAAAAAAAAATCTACACCAGGACACCTGCAGAGCGAAGCTAGTTGACTCACCATTTAATTTTTCTTTTTAAATTTTTTCAAAATTTCAATTAAAAAATATATGTTATATTTAAAATTTTTGAAAATTCACCCAAATTCTTGTAAAACCAGGTTTAGAAATCAGTAGTCTTTGATCATGTACTATCGCCATCTTTGTCATCGAGTTCTTGATAAGAAAAGATGCCTTCTTGATTTTAAAAAATTCGAAGAGAAATTTAGAATCCTAGAACCAAAATCAACAACAGTTAGCATTTTTTTGAATAAATTTCTTAATTAATAGATTATATGTTTGAAAAATTTTTTTAAAATTAGGTATTGCTAAATGACATGAAGCAAAATTTCTTAGAAAGAGTATTGACGCAAAAAAGTTTCTAGGTAGGCTCCTAAATTAAAAGACTGAGAATTAGCATATAAATAAATGAACGTTTAAATTTATAAAAACCTATTATATTAATAATATTGGTCTATAGAATAAATTTATTTCTAGATTTTAAAGAAAAATATTCACAAAAAAATAACCCTTCAAAAACATATATCTAAAAGTTAAAATAATTATTGAAATTAATTGAATATTTATTTTTCAGAAATTTCACCGAATATACCTTGGTTTTCGAAAAAAAAATTGGTTAAATAAACATGAAAAAAAATATAAAATCAAGAATCCTTAAAAATTCTTTTTTAGTATGTAAAATATGTGATTTTTTACTATCATTTTAAAGAAAATAAATGTTTCGACAAAAAAACCAACAAAATTTCTAAATTTTATTAATTTATTTACATCTAGAACCATTATCTTAAATTTATAACATTTCCTAATTTCGAAGTCAAATTTTCTCTAAGTTGATGTTGAATTTTTATTGTTGATTTCCAATCTAACGCTTCATCACACGACTCATAAATCAAACGAAAACAATATGCGCTTTTACCAGAACTATTAAATGAATCAACAAGCTTAATAAAACGTATTTGATTCGAACTAGATCTGACGATGTCCATAAAAACATTTATATCAAACTTATTCTCATCATACCAAAAACTAATATCATGATTCCATTTGAGTGTTTCGATTGAAAAAGGCAAAATTTTACTTTTCAAACTGAATAGATCATTTATTTCCTCACATTTAAGCACTCGTGGATCTTTAGAAAAAACTAATCGAACATCATCCAAAGCAAATAAAGATTTAATATATTCGCTTACATTAAAGTGAACATTAATGCCAATTTTTTCAAGCTTTTGCTTATGAATATCTGAAAATTTAACTTCATATTTGTACCTTGGTATTTCTATGAAATCTTGAAAATCTTCTATTTTAAAATTTAACTTTTCTTTCACTAATTGACCACTTGTTTTTTTATTTAAATAAATTGAAAAAAAATTTTCTATCTGCTTTATTGGATGATCAAGGCTTAGAGACTTGAAATTCGAACTTAGCTGAAATTTATGAACTAGACCCGATTGAGTCAAAAATGACTTGTGCTGATTACGAAATCCAGTTGATGTATAATAAGGAAATTTTTCAGCTTTAAATTCATAACAATCGGTTAAAATAAGACCATTTCTTTGGGCTAATTGATTTATAGTCCACGAGTCTTTGCAAAGTCTTTTTTCAGGCTCTGTTTCAAATCCAGTTCCTCCTTGGCCTTTTGCCAAACTAACAAAAATCGCAGAATTTTCATCAATTAAAACATTTTTACATGAAAAAAAAAATCTATCCATTAAATCTCTATTTTTTTTCAAATTTGATCTACCACTTACATGAGGAAACATAAAAATGACTCGGTCAAATTTTTTTTCATCAAAATGTTTCTCTAAACAACAAGCATCAATTCCAAATAGTGGAAAAACATTTAGCTCTGACAGTAAAGTTAAATTTTTATGTACAAGTTCTGGATTGTATTTAATCAATTGATCTTTTGACTCGAAACAAGTAGTTGTAATAAATTTTGGTTCACAATAATTTAAAAGAGAAATAGTAAAAGAAAAATTGGCTTCGCCTAATAACAGAACTGATTTTTCAATATTAATTTCCATTAGTCGGAATCTTCTTCAAGTTTTCGCTTTAGGTCGCGATCTTGCTTCTCCAAAAAGTCTTCTCGCGAGAATTCTTCAATTTCTTCTTGCTCTTCGTCGTAGAATGAAAGAAGTTTTTTGTTTCCGGCTTTAGACTCCCTGGCGAGAACTTTAGTTGCGGATAAATTTGTTGTTTTTGTTGTAGGACCGTCGATAAAGCGCTTTTTGACTGGTTGTAATCCTGACTTCTGAATCTCTTCTTGCTCGTTATCAAGGTAAATTTTTTTCACTTGAACTTCTGTTTCCGGCTGTTTTTCTTCGATTTTTTCAATTTTCTCTTCTCCTTTTTCGTTAAGATTAAAAATAAGATCAATTTCAGATGCTTTGTTTGTAGACGATTCCTGATTTGTTTCTTCAAGAGTACTTTTCTTTGGTTTTCTAAACAAAATTTTTCCAAATGATGAAGCTGCGTCTTTAAATTAATTAATAAACGTCAAATTTTTTAATTTCAAAATGTCATTTTTTATTTACTTTGAATATCTTCTTTGTCTCTTAACTCTTTATATTCTTTTTCCCCAAGATCTCCCGCTTTAAGTTGAACAACTTGTGGTCGATCTTCTTCTTTTTCGATTACAAGATCAGATTCAAGTTTTTTTTTCTTAATGTTAATATTTTTTGTTACCCTAATTTAATAAAAAAATTTAAAAATACTTTAGTCTCAATTGATGATTGCTCTTTATATGCAATCCGTTCTTTAAATTCCCTGATAAATTTTGGTTCTTGTTTTTTTACCCAAGATAGACCGCTATTTTTTCTGCTCATTTCTCTAAATTTGAATTTACAAAATTATAATTTAGATACTTATATACTTAGTTTATATTAATTGCAAAATTAAATTTAATTTAGTTGATTCAAAGAATAGACTATATTGCTTTGAAGCAAAGTTTAAAAATAGATTTTAAGGTTAATCAACAGGCTAGTGTAGTGCCCTTATTATAATCGACTGATTAACACTTCATTTATTTAATTCAAATAAAAATTTTCAGTATTTAAAATGAGATTTAAAAAACAAAAAATAAAAATTAATTTTTTTTTTTAAATAAAAAAACATTGATAAATTTAAATAAAATTTTACTTACAAAGTCAATTATAGATTAAGTTGATACCTTTAAAAAAATAATGCATGATTCTGATATGGAAAAAATAAAAAATTTTAAGTTATATCTTATTCAATTAATTTTATTTTATTTTTAAAAGAGAATAGTTATTTGTGTTTTTAAAAATTTTGATTTCAAACAAGGGTAACCCAAAAATTTTTGAATTTCTTGAAAAAATTTTTTTACTTAATTAAAAAGAGTATTTTTTTGTTAGCATTATCTTTAAAAATTAAAAAAAAAAATCAGAATTTTTCAAACGAAAATCGATTATTGTATTTTTCGAATTTTTTTCAAATATTTGTGTGGTGACCATCTTGATGACAAATATCATTTTTTCTGAATTCTTAGAAGTTTTTTCATTCACCAAATACAATTGTTTGACAATTTTAAGTAGAGAAAAGATCACGAAGTTGAATTGAGTGCAACTCAACATTTATTCCATTCAGAAATTATAAAAATTTATTTTAATATTTTACCTAAAATAACCTTTTTAGTGGTAAGATGATGTGGCACAGCTAGAAGTTCTTACTGTATTAAAATAATTTTGATACAAGTACATTCTTAATTTATTTAGGCTTTTTTGAAAATATAAAGCATTTTAATTAAATTTAAACGAGTCTAAATTTTAAAAATTTAAGCTCTAATTCTAAACGTCTAAATTAATTTGTCATTTTTAAATTTAATTAAAAAAATTTAAATTTAAATTAATCTATAATAATCTTATTATAAAATCCTCATTTTGCTTAAATTCTCAACTCTTTTTCTCATAAGCAATTCAATTTTAATTAAGCCAAATTTCTTTCCGAAAGAAAATATTTAAACCGATTAAGAATAGCTTGTTAAGATTCTTGGTAAAATGCTGTTCAAATAAAAACAAAGTTAAACAAATGCGAAATTTTTTCGAATCGTTTTTGTTTCTTAAATTTTAAATTTTTTAAACTATATACAATTTATTATTAGGATTTTATTGGAATAATAAATTGTATTCAAATTATTATAAAATTTTCCTAGCTTTATTTTGTTATCAAAAAAATTTCTTTAAATTTTATACAAAACAAAAAATAAGAATCATGAAGCATAATGACGCAATATCAATATTTAAAAAAATCTTTAAAACTAAACGTATTAGTTATATTTTGAAATGTAACGTTTCAATAAATTAATAACAGAGCTTGTTTATTAAAAATAAAGCTGATTAGGTGAAAATGCTAAAGATTTTTTTAAAATTAATTTTAAAATATTATTTATTCAAAATGATTCTAAGAATCAAAACATTCTATGTTTTTTTTCAAAGAATAAAATAAAATTTAATAGTCAACATTTAACTAAATCTTGCTTAATAAATATTTAAAAAATAATACCTTAGCGACGCAATCACTGTTAATTAAAATTTAGTTTTTAAGAATTAACAAAATTAAAACGTCAAGGCTATCAAACTTCCCCTAAAATATAAAATTTTAAAATTTGATCTATTAAAAAGAAACATTAAAAATCATTCTTGATTTTAGTAAAAATAGGTTTTTAATAAGTCTTTAGAAAAATATAGTCTTTAAAGAAAATAAACAAAGATTAAATAATTTAGAAATTTAGATACTCGCTGTCATTTAAAAATAAAAAGAAAATGAATCTAATGAGTCGTTCATTTATTCGCAAAATGATTAAAAATTTAATTAAACATTTTTGGCTAAATGATCTAAAAAAAATTTCATTAACTGGTACCAGTTAGTAACTGAGAATTTTTTTTAAATATTCTACCTTATTTTCAAATGTTTTTCTACTGTTTTTTAGATGATTTCAGATAAAAATTTAGAACCAAAAAAGAATTTAAAGACTAAAATTGATACCAAATGTTTATGCTACTGTTTTTCGAGATTATCTTATTTTTCTACTACAAACAAAATGGTTCTATGCCGCAGTGTAAGTTCCAAAAAGCCATATGATTTTAAATATCACCAAAAAAATAAGATTTTGTTTTACAATTTATTCATTTTTAAAGTTCTTATAAAATTATATCCCGATGCAATAAAATGGTCACCAAATAGCCTTAAATTCAAAATTTTCAATATGTTAATAAAGCTTATATTAACACTATTCTTGGGATTTTTAATTAGTTTTTGCTTCACAAGTCAAGTTCAAGTTACTCTGAGCTACGATCTGATGCGGCATGCTTTAATTAGCCAGAATGTTACAAGATACAAAGTTGGATGTTCAGTTATGGATATTAATCGGCAGAATTCAGCAAGAAATTTTCTAAAACAAAAAGATCCATCTTTTAAATATCTTCTTTTTAAAACATATCTAACCAATTCGAGTCAAAATATTAAATATGAAAATTTAAATTTAAGCTCATATCCAAACGATTTAGCAAAAAAAGTTCTTTCAAAATTCAAATTTTGTTCAATTAATAAACATCAAAGTAATTTTATGTCAAAATCAGTATTTGATAAATTCGAATATAAAAAATTTTTGCATTTTAATAAGACTTTAACTCAAGTTGAATTAAAAAGACTTGACTCAGATATTAATTTGGTGCATGGTGGTCAATTCAAAGCTCCATTGTGCTTACAAGAATTTTTTTACAATATTGGTACAAAAGATGACTATGAAAAATATATAATTCTAAATGATAAAACTAAAATAACTGAGTATTCTTATAATTCAATAAAGAAATATCTTGAATACTCTTTGTCTAAACATGAGATAATTAGAAAATATATTGATATAAAATCAAATCACATGAATATAATTTTAGTACCTTATTTTAATAGAGAAAATAATCTAATCGACCTATTGACTAATTTGCATTCATTTTTACAAAGACAATTTTTAAACTATAAAATTGTGATTGCTGAACAATTGAACACAAAGGATGGATTCAATAAAGGACGAATCTACAACACCGCTATTGATTATATTATTAAAAAATGGGGTTCCAAAGTCAATTGCTTGATATTACATGATGTTGATCTAATACCCGAATCAGATCATAATATATATGAATGTAATAACAACTTTTATAATTATTTGTATAAAAATAACTTAGACTTGTGGACTTATTCGCCAAGACATTTATCTTACTCTATTAGAACTGATTCGGCTATCGATAAAGAGTCTTTGACTTCTTATTCGCATAATCCATATGAATTACTGGTCGGTGGTGTGCTGTGCATTACACCTGATGTATATAAATACATAAACGGTTTTTCAAATGAATATTGGAATTGGGGTGCTGAAGATGATGGTAAAAAATTTAAATTGTTTAAAACGATTTTTAATTTAAAAGGATAATTTAATGATAATTGAAAAATGAATATTTAAATTATCATATAAAAAAAACTATTCCTGTTAAATTAAAGAATCGCGTTTTTTTTTATATTAAGTGTATACAATTAAAATATTCAAAAAATTATTGATGTAATCTTTTTTTCAAGTTAACTATAGTCTAATCAATACTTATTTTTAATAATTTTTAAGAAATATATATTAGGAATAGTAATTTTTATTTTAGACTAAAAATATATTAAGTCATCAATTTTTACTTAGCACTCCTGGTTTCTTGCCTGAAATAAATTTTTAAAAATTGAGACAAATCAAAAGTATAGTTAAATCAAATTGTTTTTTATTGAGTAAATTTAGCACAATTATTAGCAAAATTTTAGAGAGATCCGTTTCTGAGCTAAATTTTTATGAATATATTTATAATCTGAAGAAGGAAATTTTTATTGAGAATATTTCTAAGTGTCTAAAAACAATTCGTTGATTAATTTTGTTGGTTTTAGGGTCACTTTTTTTCTTGTCTTGGAATTTTTTCTTCGGTTTTATTCTCAATTTGTTCAAGTTTACCCCTTGAGTTTTGTGCTTGATTCTCTATTTATTTATTTATTGAATTGAATTAACCTCCTTTAAGGAGAAGTAAAAAAATAAAAATAAAATTTTTTGTGTTTTTGTGTTATTTTAAAAAATGAAAAATTATTACCTAAAAATAAAATAGTTACTTTTATTTTGAATTAGCTCATTTAGGAGAGTTCTGTAATGTTTTAATTTTAAATTGCAAAGACATAACCAAATTGAATCAGATATACCATCATTACAAATCAGATTAATCTTAAGATTTTCTTTAAGTTGGTTTATATTTAATGTAATTTTTGAAGTTTCAATTTTAAAGTGCTTGGAAATAAGTACCAAATCGGAATAAAAAAATTTAATAGAGGGAGGTCACTTAGCATAGATTTTAAGAATTGTGATGATAGATAATTATATTTAATTGTATCAATAAAAGTTAGTTTTGAAAATAGATAAAGTTCATCAAAGTTGAATACTTTCAGTACTTTTAAGATTCGTGACATGTGACAGTAGGCTTTTAAACCAAACATTTGTCTAATTAAGTTGTTTTGTAATTTATTTATTGAATCCTTTGTGGTCGAATTAAGAGTGAGAGCCTCAAGACCATATCTGAATTTCGATAAGCAATATGCTTTGTATATAAATGATTTGAATTTAGGTGAAGAGGTAGGACTGTTTTTAGGCAGAAGATATGAAATTCCAAAAAAGCTGCTCTGAACCTTTTTAAAATTTATAATTGCCTGAGTGTTAAGGTCAAGATTTGAATCTATAATGAATTCTAAGTATTCTAACTGATTTGCTTCTTTAAGTTCGGATCCATTAAGGTGAAAAACCGATTTAAATAATTGAATACCAAAGTTAACAAATTTTGTTTTATTAGGGTTAAATTTTATTCTCCATTTATTCCCATAAGACCCACAAATATCCAAAAGCATTTGTAGATGGGAGTCAACTGGGCTTATTAAGATTATATCATCTGCGTAGACAATGATAGAAACATTATGATTTTTATAAAGAGCTCCAAGATGATTGTTCTACTCATAAGGCATTCTACTATAAGATCATCAATATATATGTTGAAAAGAAAAAAAGATAAAATAGCTCCTTGTTTTACACCAGTTTCAATTTTAAAGGGTTTGTTGTTAGATTATTTGGAAGAGATAAAACAGCTATTGCTGAGTTATAATAAATCCTAAGCAGTACCCAGTAGGAAGTATGCAGTCTCTTTAATAATTTATAGAATAAGCCATCACGTCATATTTTATCAAAGGCTTTTTCTGCATCTAACGATGCTGTCCTACATCCAGAACCTTTATTGATGTAGTTAAGAGTGGTTTCTTTCAATACAAAAATCTATAACATTATACGCAGAAGATGACTTAAGTGGCTTGTTAGTATTTTAAAAAATGCCAACAGACAGAATTCCTAGAGTCACACTATTTTGAATCGCTCAAGGAAAGAGAAATACTGTAAGATCAAAGATGACCTGGAGGAGAACAGTCGAAAGAGATATGAAAGAGATGAAATTCACATGGGGTTAAGCAGAAATTGTCGCTAAGGATAGGGCCGAATGGAGAAGACATGTGGACACATTATGCTTTATTCAGATGTTGGAGATAGAAGAAAATATGTTTAATATAAAATAGTATTAGCAGAAAAATATCCAAATTGTCTAATGCTTTATCATCAAAAGACACAAGTCTTGACATGTCTCTATATATTAGTTAAAGCTTCAAGTTATAAGATTAAACAGCAGCTGGAAAACATGTTCAACTACTATTTAAGCCACTACATTATTGTTATAATTTCGGACTCAATTAAATAAACTAAATTAAATTGTTTTATTTATTTATTGGCTTAAATCTCCAAAGTCCAAAAACGAGACTTTAAAATTTTATAATTGAAAGTCAGCATGAATTTTTTCCAAATAAAGGATGTGTCTTTAACCTACTTGTGACGCTTTACAGTAGCACTTTTGATCAACAGCAACTTTTGATCACGTGTCAGTTGGCAAAGGGTAACAGTATTGTTGAAAGACTTTTTTCTTTAAGATTCTGAAACTGTACGTGGACCTCTTTTATTTCTATTGCATATAAATGATCAACGTGAATATACATCAAATATAATGAAATTGTATGCAGATGATTCTAACATACCAGGCATATTCTATCATAGGCAGATGGATTGATGTGGGGTGCATGAGACAATTTGTATTAGATTCAAGACAATATGGGTAATTCGAGCTGCTCTCACTACTTTAAAGGCTGAAGTAAAGGGTTAGCATAATTAAATTAAATTGTTTATTTATTTCTTGGCTTAAATTCACAAAGTGCAAAATCTAGACTTTACAATTTTGTAATTGAAATGCAGCGTAAATTTGTTCCAGTACAAATTCATGTTCTCAGTAATTAAATTTAAATAAAATCGAAATTTAACTTTCAAGAAAAAAAAAAATTTTTTTTAAGCAAATGTCAAAGTTAAGTATCCAGAAATTTCAAAAGAAGCGGGAAACAATGAGAATCTGTAGTTACTGGTTTTGGATGAAAAATTACAAGTTCCATAATCAAATAGCGATAGCAGCTCGAAACAAAATGCAATTTCGACTAACAGTTTGAATGGACATTGCGATTCAATAAAATCGCAAAAAAGGTAGACCTTTAAAAACAGTTAGAGCATTGATAAGACAACCAAATGAGACACAAGTTTCAAACACTGTTCCGAAAGGCATCGAGTCTTATGAGTTTGAAGTTGAGGAAGAATTTGTACCAAAAAGAGCAAGAATTGAGTGAATGAGTCAAGAGATATGTGACAAAGAAATAAAATCGTGTGATCAATGCGGCGCGCAAATGAAGAAAAGACTTTACTGGGCTTTTCTTAATAAATTTGGAAAAAAAAGAAAACAAATAGGGTCGAAATTTAGGAAATTTGTTTTTTTTTTAAATTTTTTTTTATGTCATTTTAAATAATTTGTGGTCATCTATTAAAAAAAAGTTGTTTTTTTTTTTTTTATTTGTGTGTATTTTTTTTGTGGTTTTCTTAATAAAATTGGGATAAAAATTTAATAATTTGGGGTACTTTATTAAAAATTTGTGGTGTACAATCTAAATTTCTTTTAAATGATACTAACTAACGGTTGGAAATTTTTTGACAGAAATTACCTAATTAATTTTTAAAAATTGATAATAAAAAACGAAATAATGTTAGTAGCTCTGCTAAATTTGTTAATTTAAAGACCAAAAAAAATCCAAAATTTGTTAATTTTTGTCTAAAATTGTTATTTTGTGACTAATTTATTTAATATAAAAGTAACTAGTGGATTTTTGTTAATTTTACCTAAATTTGTCATTTTTTGTATATATAAAATAAAATTAAAAAAACGCCAATTATTGTTATTTTTAGTCTAATTTAAAAGAAAAAACAAAACAAAAAATCACTGCATTACTAGAGCTTTTTTAGCTTTTGGAGGCCTGGCAGCCTTTTTTTTGAGCCAAAGGAACATTTTTGAACTTTAAAGGTATTTCCACTAGTTTTAAATGAGCTGCAATTGCAATCACATGGTAACACATATAATTTTATTGAAAAAATCCACATGTACATTTACTATTACAACAAGCTTAAACTGTTTACAGAGTTTTTGTAAGTAGACTGCTCTTAGCGTCATGTCATATTTTGGAATATCCATTTTTTAGGTCAGATTAAAAATATTTATTCAAATTTTAAATAGAGTTTTGGTTGAAATTAAACAATATGAAACAAAAAAAAAATTAGATATAAACTAACAAATTTAGTCATAAAATTAACAAAACAAATAGCCAAATTTTTTAGGTAAATTATGTAAGATGCATTTTAACAAATTAAGTCAATTTTTAACAATTTTTGCAGGGGGTGTGTTGGGGGGGGGGGGGGCATTTTGGCCCCAGAAAAAAACGCAAAAAAAAAAATTAAATTG